>JAGDQP010002085.1:0-109842 GCA_022664845.1 Lepisma saccharinum
GGTTTCATTTCCTTTGTTATTTCAATATGAAATGGGTGCTTCCAGGCTATTGCATCATGACCCCATTGAAGAGTTATATACCAACAATATTATACTTACTGCAAATCTGACTTCACAATCGTAATTGTTGTCAAATTCTAGCCCAGAATGACATACTACTCTTCCTATTTTAAAAAATCAATCGAGATTCACTATGGCGAACTTCAAGATGGTGGTCATGAAGGTAATACGTTCCAGCACGTAGCGTCTTCCACCATGTAACCATTAGTATGTACTTCTCTTCAATTTATTTCACTAATTTAAGAGCATAAGGGCATTTCCGCACTCCTTGACCACTCTCCACAGTCAGGATTTGACTTTTATATAATTGATATCCCACAAAGTAATTGCATTCGGGTTTCCAAAAATACATGTACACATACATTGATATTCTAACCGTGACAGAAGAAAAACATATATAATTCCTTTCTGCCCCATCAGTATGTTTGCTTGCCAGTGAACGTGAACCAAGTAGCTAGTTGAATATTGCATCTTAATGTAATACTTTGAAATATAGGTTTCCGCGTTATTAATATGATTAGGCATATCCCTAACACAATTAATTAGATATAATGTTTTGTCTAATATACAGGTGTTGGAAAAGACGCTAACTACATTTACTACGTATACGATTATGAAGGTCAGTACTTGTATATGAAGCTGTGCACGTAGGTATAAGGCGTATATACAAAACATAAATCAAGGTAAACTAGAATAGCTGCATTTTATTATATCAAAAGGTAAGACCCTAAATAAGCTTTTCATAAATTATATAAGTATACAATGACTGGCTAAATGTCTTGAATGAAAGATGATGGAATTAGAAAATGTTTCGCAATGGAAGATGTGAAATGAATAATTATTTTATAGTAGATTTCGAAATTAAGTTCGAATTGTATTTTTCAACTTTGAAGGTTTTCCCACATTTACCTTTCAATGTTACCTCTGAACATTCGATGGAATGCGTAAAAATCATGGCAAGACTTTTATAATGATTTGTTATTAATTTATTTGTAAGAATAGTTATTTCCGTAATAGCATACATTTCACTAAATATGTCAATATCAACATTATTTACGGTACTTCAATTCTTAACATATTTTAGGTTCATCTTATGAATGAATAAACAGGCTTCATTATCAAAGTACGTTACATAAATAAGAATAATGCAACAAGCAGAAAACATTCTTATCGGGTATGAACAAATTCTTGCTGGATTTACATTAATTTTTGATATCCAACTTTCTTTTCTGAGTAAAGTGGTGGCAAATATTTTGAGTTATTCTAAAATGTTACCTTTAAATGAATATAATAACATACTACTATAAATATCGTTCCAAATCTTGTTTATTATTCGAATGTTTGTTTGTAATATTATGAAGAAACCTGTTTCTTGATGCCGTTACGCCTATTAAGATGTATGTGACATATAAAGGATTTAATGCAGGAGTAGCAGAACTAAAACAATAACTACATTGTTAATTCCATCAATTGCCCTTGCACTCAGTCCATTAACTAGCAAACTTAATGGTTGCTAGTTCCATCACAAAGCAGAAATTGAACTAACACCACACACACAAATGCTGGTCCAAACATATATTTTTTAATAAAGAAACATTGTATGTATAAAGAAACTTGGTACACTTTTCAGACAAAATTGTGTTTCCTTGACAGGTCCCCCACAGTGATCGATCCTAAATATGGATAAACGTACACTATCAAAATACTGATAGGATATATGATCACTATAGGATAATGCCTCACAAAAATTCTGCATACCGGTTATAATATCATGAACCTCCTCCATTGATATCTAGATTTTTTGATGAAGTCTCCTCTAAAGATTTTTTCTGGATACGTGGGTTGGACGTAAGGTCATTGTTCCTCGTCGCTCCAGACGGTGATCCTACATGTAATCAAACTGATTAACTTTGCTGACCACGACAGTTTTCGAATATCGAGATCCTTAAAGTACCGTTCAACCAGGCATACTTTAAGGAGACGAAAAAATGGTCTTGAATTCCTCACCAATTTTGTATATAAAACGGTTAAAGTGGTGACGTTGGATGTTATCCTTATAACGTTAAAGTACCACCTTACCTTGTATAACTTGCATTTACATATGTGCCTTCTTTAACAATGTTTACGGGATACTAACGTATTGCTTCTTATCACTGTAGAAAGAAAATTGGGATCACAGTGACGAGTACTGATTGTCACTGCTCACTATAAACAAAGTTTTCTATGTTGTTTGGTATAAACAACCCTATCTGATTGGTGTATAGGTCACATTGATGCAGATGTGTACCATATATATTTGCTGATTCAAGTCAACTCGTGGAAGCAATGAATTGAACACTGTTGGCTTGATTTTGTTGGTCTCTTTCTTCGACGAGACATGCGGATATATAAGTCATCAATGCCGAATGTTACATGCAAAAGGCTTCCAATCTTCCTCTGTGAGTCATTATATCTTGTCTGGAACATGTTTCATAGCTTTTTGCTAACCGCGGGACATACATTGAGCCAGGTAACGATATCTGTCTACAATTACCCTGATTCTTATCTCCTGGTAGCACTTCACAGAACTCATTAGCCAAAGGTTGCTTTGTTGTCATAATCAATCATACGTTTGGACTAGCCAATCTTCTATGCACTTCGCAAACACTACCAGGTGGTACAGGGAATAGTATTCATACTGATTTAGCATTTAGCAACTGGTATGCCACATTACTTCATGCACTTTGCATCCGAGTTTCCGTAATAGATCCTTCCGAATTTTCGATTACTCTTGATCTGAGAAAACATGATTTCTTGATTCCTCGGTTTATGACGATATGTGTGTAAAATATGCTATAAAAATGATGTAGCTGTGAGTATTTTTGCGGGATAAAGAACATACCGTAGGCGATTAATTATCCTACGTAGGTACAAATGGAGCTTGGGTTACTTTAGCATTTATATAGCGAATTGAGGAGATCTAGAGACCGAATTGGAACGGTAAAGCAATTTCTGTTTTATTTGAATTTAATATTTGTTTATTCTAATAGAATCTGTGTATTAAGACACTTAATCTTAAGAATTAGAAGTTTGATGAAATTATACTTGTGCTACTCAGGCGATCCCTTGAATGGGCTTTTGGCTTTTATTTCAATCAGAGCATGATTATCATATATTGTTTAATATTTGTCAATATACCCTGGACAGATGTAAGTAATTATGAGAGGAGCATATGTAATTTTAAATATATGTGTTGGCGAAAAAGAGGCTTACCGTATAGAAAGTAATGTTTGTAAATCACACATAAACTTAATTTTCTTTTATGTTACATTATTGGAAGATGACTACAGGATATTCTTTATATTTTCAGGTATCTAAATCTAAAGGATACCTATTTTCATGAGTTTTATGTACAAAATTATCTTATTAATAATAGCAATTATCTACTATGGAAAATCAAACTTTATCGCACTATCGTATTTAAAAGATGATGGCGTATTAAAAGTAATACACCTGAAAGTTTTCAGTGCAAATGTTATCAATTTTGTAGAATATTTAGACTGTGTGTCTCCAAGAAAAGTGTTCACGTAAAGTTATTGTGGAGCCCATTACTTAAAACTATATTGTAATTAGCTACTGTTTTATTAAGATAAATTGATCACGGTAATTTTGACACCATTATAAATCATTCTGTGTTGTACAAGTATAAAAAGGCTGAATTTGAATTTCTATTTTCATGATTCATCTTTAAAAATATGATGACCTTTCATTTATTTATGTAAGTATAAATCTAATATACTAAGTGTTTGTGAGTGTAATGTCTCATATTTCTGTCCATAAAAATGGATGTTACCCTACATATTATACATTAGACACTGTGGTTTGCATGTTAGTTTACTATTAGTGGAATTTCCTTAAAATGCACTTATTTTAAATCCATTACCTTTTCCTAGCCTTACGAATAACTTTCTTTAACAGCAGTGTTAGTAACTGCAGAGCTAGTTATAAGATTGCTAATAGAAAACGAACATAACAATTTAGTTCATGAATGCAATTACCTCAATTTAATTAGGAATACGTTGGAAACACCACATAACATTTACCAACTATTCCAACTACATGAAACCAAGTATGAGCGAACATTTTATGTTTATACTTTCATCAACACGTACGATTGCATAAACCCCACAAAAATATTTCAAAATTGCGAGTACATGAGCTAAGGGGCACTGATAATAGATGAAACACTGGCATTGCTAACTAATGACCGGACCTATAATGACATCTTTATGCAGCTGCTCATTGGCTCCAATGAGGTACCAACTTATATATAACGCAAATATTGTTTCCTGACAATTTCAATCCATATGATTCATATTTGCCTTCTTTTTCAAAATTATGCTTTGCAAATTCTATCTTGCAAAAAAATTAAACAGAGTTTCCACAAGTTCTTACTCTGCCAAATTACTTGTAATGAATAAATGTAGACCTTAGTAGAACATTTTAAGTTAATTTAATTAAAAGTGTTGATTTCAACGTCACGGATGACGACATAACCAATTAACACCATGTAAATGACCAGATAGTAAATCTCATAAATCTCGTATATTTTCTCCTTATTACCTTTGATTTGAGTTACGAATCGTCCGTTTTTTAAACTTTCTGGTAATAACAGCCCGGCAATTACTTATTTCTTGAAAATGTCAGGCATTTTAAAAATACCACGTGGAAGGCGTTACTACTACACGTGATTTTTTTCAATATTTGTGTTATTCACACTTAACTTAATGTTCATGAGTGGTAATTTCTCGCTATTAAATCGCTGCTAGGATGTGGGCTAGTATTACTGCCAACATATGACGCTCTCTTAATTTTGTTTCCTTTCACGAAAAGCACAAGAAAATAGTAAGATGCAGCATAGCAAGAAAAATGTTTTATCTTTTTTCTCTCCCAGACGTTCACTACCAGATAACATGCTTATGAAGAAGGTGATTTTACAAAATGAAAACGCTCATTTATGCAAATTCAATGGGTTAGGCCTTTTTATTCAAAAAAGTCTAAACTTGTTAATCATCCGGTTTAGGAATCCGCCTAATGCTTGCTACACTATTGCCGAATACTCATTTAATATTTGTAAATTCAATTAATAGTTTATATATATGAATAAATATATTCAATTCGCAGCATTAAGAATCACATGGATACATTATCTAACTAGAGAAAGGTGGTAACTTTAATTTATTTAAGTGAATATTTCACCTGGAATGGTATAACATGCATTTAAGAAGTTTTAAGGTCCTATTGAATCAGTATGCTAGTGTTATATCCAAATTACCATAACGACATTAAATAGCTTCTATAACATATTACAGTTCAGTGTAATCACTACAGTTTCACTACGAGTCGTTTAATTTGTTGTTCATAAGCCCTGTTACATAGTCATATGTATGAACGAAATACGGAGTACGGATGTGAAGCTAATTTCATTGCTCTTATGGGAACTTACAGAGTCGAACATATTCGTCCGTACGTGCACGGCATGTACAGACGGCCCTATGATGTACGGAAGGCAGCTATTTCCATTGCTATTACGGTAGCTTACACACTCACGCGTTCGTATATTCAAGTTTGCATTGCACAGTGTAGTATTGCCAGTGATTAATAAACAAAATATTAAGTAATTGTTTCATGAACAAAACCGAAATTAAAACCAAAACACCCCTATAATATAAAATGTTCCTTTAAGAACTAACCCAACAAATAAACCCAAAGTGCCCCAACCTCTCAGATGATGAGGAATCTAAAGGTGTATGAATCATCACTTTATGACTTGTAATTGTTGTGATCTGGAGCGGTACAAACGGAGAAAGCTAAATAAGTTAAAATTATATATTTAGAGTCAAAGTAATAGTTTCCCCCACCTATAGGTCAACGGCGAATCAAACGATATATCGCTTATCTTGGTCTGACTTAGTTTCTGAGATCTAAGGAGTACAGATGGAGAAAGATAAACGATTCAAAAGCACCTGTCACTATTACAGTCAAAGTGATACCTTTCCCCACCCGGTCAGTCCACGGCAAACCCAAATATGTATTGTTCATTCCTGTCTGGCGTGTAGTTCCTAAAATCTAGGAGTATAGACGGGAGAAGCTAAGTAATTTGAAAAGACCTGCCACCTTTAGACTGAAATTGATAGTCCCCCCCCCCCGTTTTGGGCTACGGTGAATCCAACGATGCATCGCTCATTAATGTCTAACTAGTAGCTACTTAGATCTAGGAAGGGGTGTACAGACGGACCGACCGGACAAACTGTATAGCGTTCCCGTACGCTAATAAATTTATCATGACCAAGTAGATTAAAATGTTATAAAAGTTCTAGGAAAAATTCAGTTTATAAAATTTCGATTTTTAAAAATATAATTAACATCAGACTCCGTGGTACAGTGATTGGAGTCACGAACTTCAGATTGGTAATAAAGTATTATTTGTATAACTCATTCAAGATAAGCCGTTCTGAAAAATCTAAAGATATGGCAACGCTTTGACAGCGAAACCAATAAGACATGGGGTGAGTATTACATTCGCTTTTCTTTTTGCAATGAAAGTTCATTAAAAAGATTTTTCTTGACAGAAAGAAATATGGTTATCCCATGTTACGCGTTGAGACAGAAGACTGTGAAAACCTTTTAAAATCATTAACACTATGGATCTATACTCCACATATAGGTATGACTGTGTAAGGAGCCTAAGTAAAACATCGTGCAAAAGTTAATTAAAAAGTGATTTTGAACAAGAATGATATTATTTCTTCTTTGTCTTTTAATACGGAAAATTTTGATCACAGATGAAGGGGAGGCGGAAGAAGAAGCCTTTAAAGGTTTAGAAGGAAAACCAGTGGAGGAGGACGTACCTGAAGGAGAGAAGAAGGAACAAACAAGCCAATCTCCGCAAGAAGATACACCGAACCGTCGTACAGAAGGTAATGATTTGGAAAGAAATCGCTTCCGTATTTATTGTTATTATATATTAATATTATTATTATTATTATTATTATATTATTTTAGTAAGCATTTGTAGAAATCGTTTTACGAGGGTAAGTCAATAATTATGTGCAGTTTTGTTGTAATCGTCTCTAGGTTGGATGTAAGGCTTTCTGCGCTCGCAAGCCGATAGATGGTATCATTATCTTCGCTTGTGGGAGGTTTCAGCGTTATCACTTAAGCTCGCTTTGCGCTGTCACGAAGTAAACATGGCTGCGCCACTGTTTGTTTGCAACACACAAGAACAACGTTCGGTAATCCAATTTTTTTGTCTGAAAGTGTACCAGGTTCTGAAATCTTCAGAAGACTGTCGTCACAATACGAGGCAATGTTTTTCCACCGCAACGTTTTTTTTTTCGAGTGGATTGAAAAGTTTAAACGCGGTTGAATTCCCGGAATCCCCAGTCCTAAAGAAATTCAAGTGTGAACCTACTACTGGAAAAGTTATGTTCACACTTTTTCGAGACTTACAAGGGCAAATTCAGA
This sequence comes from Lepisma saccharinum, assembly GCA_022664845.1. NCBI lineage: Eukaryota > Metazoa > Arthropoda > Insecta > Zygentoma > Lepismatidae > Lepisma > Lepisma saccharinum. The sequence goes on from JAGDQP010002085.1 coordinate 7,567, forward strand.
AAGAATACCTGGAATAGGAGTCAATAGTGAACAGTGAACAGTGAACCTTACAGTGATAAGCCTCCGAACATTTTGAGGCCTGCAATATTCAAGAAACGCCGAGGTTGATTGTCAGAAGGCGTTATTTGCGTGCCTGACAATGCACATCCACATGCCACCGCCCACACCGTTCAAACTCTTCAGAATTTGGACTTTTTTATGTGTTGGGAGGATCCTCCGTACAGTCCCAATTTCGCCCCGTTTGATTACCTTTTGTTTGGTCCACTTAAAGATGTTTTAAGAGATCGTCGATTCGCCACTGATAAACAGGTGAAGTAAGGCATACTCAGCTTGCTGCTCAACAGAAAACAATTTTTAAGTTCTTTTTTTGAAAGCTTGTGGAATGATGGACCAAGTATATGGAAAAGCAGGGTGACTATGCTGAAACGTTCTAATGTTGTAATAAGTTATAAACATTGAGTGTATTAACTTATTGACTTACTATCGTATATTGTTGTAAGTAGGTGTGTAAAACAGAAGGTAAATATAGACGCAGTTTGCGTCTTAGTTTTTAAAAATCAAAACAAATATTTTTAGATATCATTGTAGTCGGGGGATATAAAAAAGTATGATCTATCTCGCTATACCCACAATTCATCATTATTACATCGCAGCTTTTATTCAAAATGTACAACTCAAAAATCTTGTCGAATAGGCTTTATCTTTGTTTTTTTCTAAAATCCATGGAATATTCCTAAATGAAAATTTATCCATTACAAAGTCAATTCGCAAGTATTATGTCAATGTATATAATTTCGACTTCAGCATCATATTCGTAGAAGCTGTGAATTTAATTAACATGGCTGGGACTAGTTGAGACTTTTTTCAGAATGATATAAGCTTTCGAAATCGAAACTTTAAAAGAATTTGAACGGAAGGACTTTTTCATTGATTTTGTGCGTATTTTTAAGTTCTGAATACTGTGGACAAATAGTTGATAAATTAGTACAAATTAAATAAAGAGACTTTAGAATGTCGCCATCTTATTGTGAATAACATTTATAGGTATATTCATTTCAGTGACCTCATTATCTTTATGAGAATTTCAAATATAGAACATTATTGAAATATAAGTAGCAGAAACTTTGGTTTCTTTCTTTCTTTTCTTTTTTTGAGCAAAAGTTTCACACATGGGCCCTTCTTCATAACAACGCATCAATCGTTCTCTGAAATTCGTCGTTTTCAATAAAAATGTGTAATATTCCGAAAGAAACTTAGCATTTGTTGTCCAGAAACAAGTTTTGAAATATTCTAAATAAAGGCATTTTCTACGTTTCCCATTAAATATTAGGCAGCATATACCAGGTGTATGCATAAGTAGTTTCCGGTTTAACTAAGAGATGGCGCCAGCGAAAAATACGCAGCGTATTCATTTGACACATACGTCATTTTGTTAGTCTGACAATAAACTACAAACACACAGAAGTTGAGTCCGCCAAACACTAGTCTTTGTTTTATCGTCCAGTGATCACGTCGAAGTTTGTGACTGAAAAAGAACATTTGCGGCACGCATTGCTTTTCTTATTTAATCAAAAGAAAAAAGGCTGTTGAAAGTCATCGTGGGCTGGTAGAAACATATGGTGAACACGCTCCATCGATTAGAACATGGTGAGACATGGTTTCGACAATTTAAAAGTGGTTCTTTCAATGTGAAAGACAGTGCGCGCTCAAGTAGACCACAAAAGTGCCAAACGAACAATTGCAGGTGTTACTGGAGGATAACCCAACTGAAACTCAACAGCAATTGGCAAAAGCATTAACTGTGTCACAAGAAACAATCAGCAGGTTTACGAGCAATCCGGAAGATCAATAAACTGGGTAAATGTGTCCCACACGATTTGAATGAACGTCAAATGGAAAAACGCAAAGTCACTTGTGAAATGCTGCTTCAATGCCACGAAAGAAAATCTTTTATGTATCGAATTGTGACGGGTGACGAAAAATGGATTTATTTTGAAAACCAGAAACGGAAAGAATCGTGGCTTTCACCTGGCGAAGCCGGTCCTTCAACACCAAGGACAAATCGCTTCGGCAAGAACACCATGCTTTGTGTCTGGTGGGACCAGAGCGGTATTGTGTATTATGAACTCCTGAAGCCCTGCCAAACAGTTAATGCACAACGCCATCGCCAACAAATGATTAATTTAAATCACGTATTGATCGAAAGACGACCGGAATGGTCCCGATGACATGGCAAAGTGATTGTGTTACACGACAATGCCTCGTCTCACACAGCAAAAACAGTTTAAGACATCTTGAAATCTCTTTGATGCGACATCCTTCCGCACCCGCCGTACTCCCCAGACCTTGGGCCATCTGATTATCACCTCTTCGCATCAATGGGGCACGCGTTCGCAGAGTAGCACTTCAGCAGTATCGAAGACGTTGGAAAATGGCTCCACGAATGGTTTGCCGCAAATGACAAGCAGTTTTTCAGGCATGGTATGCATCAATTACCTGAAAGATGGGCGAAATGTGTAGAAGCCGATGGCCAATATTTTGAATAATACAAAATTAATTTCCCTTGAAAATTACGTGTTTTCTTTACCAAAAAAATCGGCTAAAACTTATGCATATACCTGGTACCTAAAACTATAGATTAATAATATCTATCTGTGCATTTGAAATCTTTAATGCCTCTAAGCATCTAAGGCTCATGCCGGGATAAGAGAGGAGGAACGGTTCGGAAAGGTTTCGGCCAGGGCCGTGAATTAGGAAAAACCCTGGAAAAACCTCAATCAAAATGGTCGGCCACTGGGATCGAGCCCACGACCTGCCGAACGCTACTTGAACGCTCTATCACTGACCCACGGTGGCTTGGTGTCTGTCTGTATCTCGTAAGTAAATTACAGTATAAATAATTGTTACTTTAATTTAAACGTGTGATCTCTCAACCGGGAAGTAATACAATTATGTAAAACGATATTTTAGATATAGTTTTAAGCTTCTGTGCGAAATACTGCAACGTAATTCTGTTACATTTAAATATTACTGAGTAATGTTGAACGTAAAATTCACTGATTCTTGTTAAATTAAAAGCCACTCAAGTTTACATGTCACATGATTACATATACGATTACACGTACAATACAAAATATCATTTCATAACGTTTAGTTTACCAAATGTCGCCATCTTGTTCTTCTTTTTCCTGATATAGGAAATATTCTTAATCAATTAGAATTCCCATATCTAATTGACAAACCGAAAAGTGAATAAACTGTGATGTGCTTTAAACCAGAAATCGTTTGCTTGCCGTCATTGAAAGTCATTAAAATTATTTTATTTTAATTTAACAGCTAAGAAAGAAGAAAAAGGAGACAAAGGTGAAAATGCAACATCTTCAGGTAAAACATATAAGGACTATTATTACTTCTCCAATCTATTTTCTATATCTATTGCAATTTCACGTATCAATTTATATGGTGAATATACTTTATACGGTAATAAATTATTGTAATGAGTATAGAGTTAGCTTTTATTGCCTGATCTAGTAACATTTCTATCCTTTTTCTGCATACTCCCCTGCAGATGAATATATCATCCTCATCGTCATAATACCCATGATGATCTCCATAATGTCTTGTTGTTACGTCATTTGTATCATCCGGGAAGATGTCTTCATGAAGAATTGAAAGGGAAACTTTAAAAATCTTGTTGTACAGTTTTGAATGGTAGGATGGATAGGGTAGTATGTCATGTCCAAACCTTTCTACATTACTTTTCGCAACGTCAGAATTATGAACTGGAACACCATCTTTAAACGTGTTCTTGTTTTGGAATAGCTAGCATGAAACACCTACATGTTTCAATTTTCTCCCTAAATTTAAGTTATATAGTAAAATAGGTGCCTACGATGGCACGTTCGGCCAATAATAACTCACTCTTAATTCTCTGTGATTGGAAAGAAGTGTTAGAAAATCATTTCGTTCTAAGGTTGTTGTTTTTTTTGCCCTTGTCTTCTGAGGTACAAGACATAAGTTGTCATTCATGTTATTTGTTTTTACTTTCAGTAACCAATAATATATCTAGCTTTCATATTGAATAAATACAAGCAAACATGTCTTGTATATTGTTTTAATAATGAGTTAAAGTCTGTTTTCTCTCTCATGGAAATCAACCTTCTGACAAAACGCCAATAAACAGACAATAATCTTGTACTATATTTGAGTAAATAACGATAGTCATGAAGATTATTTATACATAACTCACACTAAGCTTTTCCTGCTCATAAAATTTACACGTACACATCCTGCATTCTTTCAGGATTAACCTCTCCACTTTACCGGTCGTCATATAAACAAGATTTGAATGCTTCTGAACTGTAGTAGGATCAGATTAACCAATGTCCGACTACATATAACATGTTTACCAAAAGGCTTCAGAATAACACAAGAGTACAACGGATTTCAAACCTTCTTCTTCTTAATGTCTTTAGGAGGTTTCTGATTCAAGAACAAATACTAAGTTTCCATTCTGCTTTCAACGTTTATTTAAATGCTGGTTGTCCATACATTAAGGTCTGCATCAGTAAGTTAGATCTACCTATTATAACTAGACAATAATAGTCGCAGGGTCACAATTTTACCTTTTAGTGTAGACATGCAGAAGTATATAATGATGATAATTAGGAGTGCCTTACCAGGAGACCGGACCATGACCAGGAGGTCTATATATGGACTCTATATACGATGTAAATCCAAGTTGATTTCAAAAAGGCTTCTATCACCTGAAGACATAATCCTAATGGCCGAACCTACAGTGTAAAGTGGGCTTCGAACCACTTATAACCTCGTCGGACGTGGCAATCCTTTATAAGAAGTTTTGCGAGCGTTAAGACTAAACTCGGGATGTATCATATTTCACCCAAAATATTTTGTACTTCTGATATGAATAAGTACAATAGGTCATTATGAGGAATAAAGAGTCGTTCTTAAAAGACTAATGGTTTCCCTTTTGCATTTGGTGAAAATTTTAAAAGAATGTGACGAATCACAATAGAGTTCATACTAATTTATCTATTTAAATAAATCACTAATGTGTCTTGATATGTTTAATAACTGTCGCTCTAGACATCTATAAAGCTTTAGACTAGAAGTGAGAAATCTCATTGTTGGATATCAATTTCAATTTAAAACTTCACTTTATATAATTTTAATTGAAGAGTTTTAATAAGACAGTGATGGAAATACACCGACACATAGGTTCAAAGCTTGATAAACTTTTAAGTGTCCCTATATAAATAATGTTATCTAGAGAAACACTGTTGATAAGAGAGGTGGACTAAGGTTGCGTAACAAAGCAGAAAGGATATTAACGGCACTCACTAGTGAAGGATGCGAGCTGGTGAAAAGATAGGAAAGGTGAAATATATTGTTAGCTAAAACGGCAAAGGTGGAGGTTTCATTAAACACTACTAGGAAAGGTCTGACGTAACTATGCACAATTGCAGATGTAGAACCTACGTGAGTAGATTTGTGACAAAACTAAAAGAAACGTCTCCAACAAGCTTGCAACGAAAAGGCAACTGTTGCAAGAAAGAAGCAACAATCACTAAATTGTAAAAAGGTTCATGGAAAAACCTGTATGACTTCAACTTAGCCGCAACATGTCCAGGAACAGGGTGGAAATATCACAGAGATAAGTGAAACGCAGAGTGATGGCAGGAAGACTAAAGGCTAGACGCCAAAGCAATGAACGGAAGCTAACTGCTGCAATTGTGAAGAATAAACTTTGTTGGGTCAAAATGTCCAACAACCGGACTTCAGGGCATTAATACAAGGTCAGTAATTGTTCACGGTTGCCCAAATCAAACCGGAATAAATGAAAGATGCACAGATTCGGTGATTTTGGATACAATGCATATAAGGAGCGCTTAATTGTCCAACATGTTAAACACCCCAAACAAATCGTTACAAACGTTGTTATGAACCTAATCATGAAAAGGATTAGGAAAAGACTTTAATAATCCACAGGTTCCCAAGTTACTATATTTTAACTATGTCAGATCTAAATTGGAATATGCATCTATAATATGGAATCCACAATGTAGTAAATATTCTAAGACAATTGAGATCATTCAGTCAAAAGTTTTGAGATTCTTAGCGTACAAACAATCCAAAATTTGATTCGTCGTTGCTACTGCCAGAAAACTTTGACGTTGGAAAAAGGAGAACTATGAACGATATTATATTTCTTTCGAAAATATTTAATAATGACGTTGATTGTACAGACTTAACCGCAGCTATTAGTATAAAAGTTCCCTCACTTACAATGGACACCCGCGAACTCGGACAGGTAAACCGGATGAAAGTTTCTACAGGAACTAATTACAGGTCGCTGAATTCAGTGGTGATAGTCGTTTCCATGCAAAATCACGCAGTCAAGCAGTAACGACGCCAGCTCATGGATGATAGGGAAATGTGATAGAGAAGAGCTGAGAAGAAACGGGAAAATTTAAATGCTGAATGTAGCAAATATGATTAACGATTAAGTCTACAATGTGCAGAAGCACATGTGAATGCCGTATGTGAATCACAGTGTTGCCAACTCAGTGAAAATAATGTGTGAAAATGGAAATGGAAGAAAGTGTCAAAAGAATGCGAAATAGTGGAATACAAAGAACCCAACACAGTAGTCGGGAATGAGGTTTTGTCACGTTATAAAACGGTGTTGTTAACTGCATAAAGTAAAAAAGTGATAATAAACGTACGTCAGAAGCAAAAACAATTACCTTCAATCAGACAAGATAAGCAGGAGTGAATCCAGGCACAGAAAGAAAGAGTGGTGTTCCACATTGCCATGTAATACGGTGGGTTTGGTGACAGGGGCCATCGTTGCGTACGGACATGAAGAGTAACAGAGCAGTACCGAGGTAAGAAATCATTATTATCAGGACCAAAAGAAACATGGAACCGGCGACGATGATACCAGTAAACTGATACAATACGGAATAACTTGAAAATAAATTAGGCTGCTACACTGACCGGAAAATGTGCACGAACCAGTTAATTCTCAAAGTGCAGATGTGGGTTGGTAAGGAAGCGGTCAAGGCACAGAGATAGTGTACAGTATGCACATTTGACCATCGCTACGGACTCAGTCAGCATCACCTCTGCATGGTAACAATCCTATGTCAAATGCGACACTAATGACATTATTAAATGACAATATGACTGAACCAATGTCGTACCCGGCCTTTTGCCAAGCATACTGCAACATAGGTTTGTAGATCGGTGCGAAAAGTTGATTGTAGATCACAGAGTGCAGCTTGATAATGAAATAACGATCGTGTAAATTCACCTGAGATTTGTCACAATGGAGCCGTACGAAATCAACGATCCGCAGGAAATAGAGATTGTATTACCGAATACAGCTGTCAGATGGCGTCTGTCACCAGACGCAGCGTATTATCTGGGAATGTTGAACACCACCCTTTCTTTCTGTGCCTGGATTCACTCCCGCTTATCGTTAATCATATTTATTACATTCAGCGTTTCAATTTTCCCGTTTCTTCTCAGCTCTTCTCTAGCACATTGGCTTATTATCCATAGGCTGGCGCCGTTACTGCTTGACTGCGTGATTTTGCATGGAAATGACTATCATCACTGAATTCAGCGACCTCCAATTAGTTCCTGTGGAAACATTCATCCGGTTTCACCTGTCCGAGTTCGCGAGTGTCCCTCGTTAGAACTTGAATGCATATCAATACTTTTTTCTTCTGTAACGAACCCAGAACAAATTCTATGTTAAAGTCTCCTATATGGCGATCTTGTGCGACCTATAATAAGTACTTACAAGAAGATAACAAAAGAAGCTGGTATACGCTCTAGATTAATTCAATGTGAGAGAATAAACTACTAAATTTCTATCTTGTGGAAATTATATTGAAATCTTTGTTTCGTTCTGTGTGATTGCGTTTATATATTTTTATTCTATCTTGTGGAAACTGTATTAATGTCTTTGCTTTGTTTTATGTGTTTTTTTATTAATGTCTTTGCTTAGATCTATGCGATTGTGTTAAAAATATGCTTTTTGTGTTGTTCTATGTGATTGAGTTTATATATATTTTTGTCGTATGTAATGGAAGACTATAAATAGGCATTAGACTGTTGTTTTCCAAATAAATAAATAAAAATAATAAAACAGTAAATACACACTGGGAAAGAAACTATGAAGAGTGACCAATATCAAACGCCTTCTGCGTATGATCAACGAATGTTTTCCATCTGGTGCGTAACCACAATTCGGTCAATATTCACGAATGCTTGTGTTCAATGATATTTCATTGCTTGTTGCATGGGTGGAAGTATTCCGGGCATGAACCCATCTATCATTATGTAGTGTCTTAGAAGGAAAAATGAAGTACATAAAAACAAGACAACTCCACTATCCAATTGCAGGGGAGCACCGGAATTCAAAATTAGTATCACGTTTAATTTGAGGGCATGCGAAGACCCAAAATTGCTCTGCCCGAAGCTAAAGAACGACACGCCAAATATACTTATATTTGGATATTAAGTTTATATATAATACCAATATTTGATATGAGGAAGTTCCTACCCGAAAAGACCAAAATCTAATCGGAAGAAAGAATTGATTCCCTAAACATTTCTGGATAATAAATAATTCACCTCTTTATCTTGCAGCTTTGAGTGCTTGATTTTACCTGTTCACTTTTGAACTTTCTGTTCTAAACGTACATAATGGTTTGTCACGCAGCCCTTCTCCAAAAGTTCTGGTTGCATTGGAAACATGAAATATGCATTCTAGTAGAACCTTCACATTTCTTTCCGTTAAAATTTGGCTCTGTTAGTGCAATATGTAGAATGTCAGTGAACATTAGTTTAGTTTTCTTAGATATATGGAGCAATGAATGAAACTCAATTCTGCAGAACATATTTGCAAACATAATTTGTGAACGTTTTGTGTGCCTAAGATGAAATAACATTCTAAACGTGAATTTAACAGATACCATCGTAAGTCCTAGTTGTTAATTGTAACCGTGATACTGACGTGTTATCAGATGTATTGAAATTATATGTATTTTTAGATGGAAAACGAACTTCTGGAAATTCTGCACGTCCAGGTGACAAATTAATTTCTTAAAATATATTACTTGTGTTTAAAATTTAGTGTATTTTATGAAATAATCAAAATAACAGTTATAGAATATCCTAACTCAATTTCATATCTCAAAAGTATATTTAATATTATATTTCAGTAGTATATTTGAAACAACATATTTTCAAGGAATACATCACACATTCATGGTCAAGTGATTGTGGAGGTGATATTCGGATGCGTTAAGCAGAGACAAAAGTTCGAGCTGTGGTGTCAAACATCGAAACTAAGGACTTCCTTTTTTACCGTATATGTGATGTCATGATATCTAAATTAAGGCCCTGCCAAATACCCTTCTTACCCTATTTTCAAAATTGTGTTCGTCACAGGACTTAATTATTCAGATTTGAGTCAGGCTTAAAATAAGACACATGTGCAACCTTAATAAAATACATGCTGAATGTCTTAGTAATTATTTGTAAAGTTCTAAATGAGAATATTTAAGGTAACTAGCGAAAATATTTGTATTTCTATATGCTAGTGTTCACGTAACATAAATTGGTGCAGTGTCCACCTTGAAAAATATACCGAATATACCAAGTAATATAATATAGTTGGTACCTGTTATTGGCCAGAGTTGAAGAACACAGTGCTATGTAGGGTAATTTTGGGATTCATAACTTTCATTAATGTCTATTTTCTGCTTTATATAATTAGTTATTTTATGACGCTGCTAAGTTTCTAATATCATTAGGTATCTGTTTAGCAACAATAGCGATCTTTGGTCTTTTCTTTTGTAGCATAAAGAGCATAAATGGAATTCAAATTCCAACAGATTTCTTTGCATATTCTCGGTTATTATTGAATATAAATACAAGTGTTCTATATGTAATGTTTTATTCGTTTCAGATAAACCAGCGAGCACACGGACAGGAACATTACTTGGAACAGCACGAATGTTTAATGGTAAGATATTCATTCCTTTGCTTCATGTTTACGTTTCTTACTGTTCCTCTTCGTTTATCTTACTGTTGCTTCGGTCTTGTTTGCATTCTATATTCTCATAGTTTTTCTCCATTTTTCATACTTTCCTTCTGACGAAAAATATAACGCAGAAGCAATTGTACTTTATAATTATGCAATGAATGAAAACCTATTCCTGACACGTTAAGTAGCTAACGTTAGTTGACAAGACAGTATAACATTCGTACCGCTAAAACAGCATGAATTTGACTTCACTTGCTGATGTACTTATATAGACTTTCGTCCTGATGAGGAACGTCACTCTATGAAACATGTTCTTATGTTATTCCCTGATCCTGATGAACAAAGCCCAACCAACATCATACTAATAGAAGTTCAACTCTGATTATATATATGATACAAAGCACTTGGAGCATTTTGAAAATATGCTGGAAGATTTCGGACAATATTATTAAATCAAATTAAAATATGATTTCCTAATCAATATCTAAGGTCGAAATTACATAAAGTGAAAACAATTGGATTATCTCTTTACAAATGTGTTACTTTGTTCCTTTAAAAAGAATAAGTAAGGAATGTAGATTTTCTCAGTACTTCTATCAGAATCAGTTGTACCATAACCAAAAAGCATGATAATTTTTCAATATAGTTTCAACACATAAGAAACTATACTATGTTTTACTTAAAAAGCATTTTTTCTCATTTTAATTTTGTAATATTTGAAGACAATGCCAGTATTGATAAACAGGCGATGGTTAAGTGCGGCTCAAATAACATTAAGAAAATTGAAATATAAAAAATCTACTTCATCTTGCATATTTATAATACAATATGATGTAACAGTATAGGTTCGTGTTTTGAACCTTTGTCTGTTTTTATACGAAATATGAATACGTAGTTTTACATGTATTTCCCATTACTTGCAAAATATTAATTCGATCTTTTTTTTAATAATGTCGTTTTATATACTTTTGATTTTGACCTTCTAAATTATACTTTAAAATTAAATTAAATATTGATTCTATTTTAGCAAAAAGAAATGGTTCAGGGGAGAGACCTAGTCGCAGAAGCTTAAGAAGTGCATTTGCTGATTACCAGATGTACAATGTCCCCGTGAATGCATACCCAGGTAAGCATCTTTTGTTGCAGTATGTACTAAACTCTTAAATATATATGAATTTAAATTTATTGTCAGTCCTTTAGTCAACTTAAGCTCAGGTTTGTATAGGGTAGAGAAGATTATATTTGCATATAGACGGCCAGAGTATATTTTGTAGATACCATCTCAGCATTTGCTTGATTTGACTGAGGAAAATACCTGGGAAAATATCAGTCAGAAGTCAAGAATAGCGCTGGGATCGATCCCAGTACCTCCCGAATATTAAGCCAACACTCTACCACTGAGCCATGGCCGCTCGGTAATACGTATAAACGAATTACCAAACTAATCTTTGGTACTAAAATTCTTAAATTATATTTATATTAATTAATATTTACATATAGGTTATTTTGATGTAACCAATGAACTTTTTGAAGTTTAGTAGTAAATAAGAAAGTTACGATTTATTCGACTTTCGATTTTTTATATTTATTTCGGCAGGCCCTTTAATAACTTTCAGAAATGAATCCATTAGAAAAAGTAATATAGTTTACTAGTAATTGAATGCTAACTGCGACTCGAATGGTAGTATGTTAACTTCCCATTAATTGAGGGGGTCCAGTCAGGTAAGGAGATACAACACCGTCAACACGACGTTATTACTACTAGTCGAATACATTTTGAAATAAGATCGTGATCACTGTTTGATGCTGTATTGACTCTAGAACCTCAAGATCCCATCCGAAAACAAACAGCGATACATCATATTGCAAAGAAATGAGTAAAAGAGAGTGTCCACATAAAAAGAATGGACGCAGCAACTAAATTCCTTGCTCACCACCGCTTTTTCAGGAAGCTACTCTTACGAATTGATCGTATTACTTAGCAAATACTAGAATGAGTTTTCAGCTTCTATTTAAGCGCTATAAGTTAAAGGTTTTACATGAAGAATATTCAGTCTAAACACGGAAGGAGTACAAAATATTTTAAATTGTGAAGAACAATATTTACCAATTAATATAATAATTAATTGCCTTTGTAAGCAACGGATAAAATATTTTTAAATATTTTTCATCTTCCTTCTGGAGGCAAGTTCAGGTGAATAACGTTCATTGTATGGATATGTGTATTTGTATGTGTACGTGTATTTGAAAATGTGAAACAATTAAAGAATGAAAGATATTTTAAACTTGAGCTTTTGGACTACAATTTCATTAAAACCGATACCAGGTAATTTAATTAGAAACAAAAAAAACATGGATTATTACTGAAATTGTTTTATTAACAAATGTAGACAAAAATGTGCGTATCTAAGTTTCGTTTAGCAAGCATGAAGTAGTGTTACTAAATCTGTTGGATATATCATAGGTATTCAGCTCGAATTTGAAGTTTTTTTTTGTTTTCATTTCCTTTCCAACTGTTACCGACATTATCAAAAGTTCAGAGACTAAGGTAGCGCAGGTCACAATCTTCTTCAAAATAGACGCCTTCTTCAGTGCTACATCACTCACATTCCACTCACCACCATTGACAAATTATCTTGAAGTCCATTTCGACAAATATGTTGATTATCTCTTGCAATTCACGATCAAGCTCATTGATGGTGTCTAAAGTTACCGGAAGGCATTCATAGAAAGGGGTCGCAAGGGGGATACAAACGAAAATCATGCTCTTGCTGTTACATAACTCATTTGTTTGGAACTCTGTGTGAACTAGTGTATGCTCAAAACAGCCGTGAGTATAGTAGAGTATAGGAAAATAAGAGGGTATGTGTGTTTCTAAAACTAGTTTACACTTAGAACTGATACTACACAATGACAGCTAACACCTCAGAAAGATTCAACCCAAAAGCGTAAGCAAACAACATATTATAGCGGTTTTAAGAATATCAAATACATGAGAGAAAATGGGCGAGCTATATTTTAAAACGTGTTTTACGAAGAATCACGTTACACTCGTATACTATCTTCTTTCCCTATACTCTTCAATTAATTTTACTTCTCCGTATTACACATTGGAGTAAGGAATGCCATTTATGTTCGTATGACAATTCTCACGAAAAGATCAATGCTTTCTTTTGCACACTTTCCGGATTTGTGCTGGTAAAAGTTGACAATAAACTTTCGTCGTTCTCGATTGATGTTCTGTTAATCAAAGCACATCACATGGTTAAATGTTTTATTGTCAAACCCTTATTGAATAATTTCATTCTCCCTCAATTCCACAATTTTTGAGATTGATTCAGAAAATAGTTCCTGTTCCTATTAGCTCCTGTTTGCATAATAAATATTCATACTGAACCCGTGCATGTAGTCACAAAAACATGTTACACAACTCGTGATGTGCACACCAACTCCAATAGGAATATTAACTAATGAATGACTATTCTTGTCACCCGGTGCGCTTAAATCCCTTGTAGAGCTTTAGTTCCGTTTTCTCTCGAGCATGACATAATTGTAAGAAAAAGTACATTTTACGGCTTTTATTATATTAAAAGATGCAATTTTTACCGTTTCCGTGGTAAATATACTAACTTATTAAACGCATATTTAAGCATACCCAAACATCAGTTATACTGAATCAAACACCTTTTCAAACTAGTGCATCGGAATATCCGAAATGTTTTAATCACACTGGAATGTTAAAATATATAATTATTTCATGGAGATAAACCTCATGTACGTTTCTAAAATATTACAATAAGTATCAACAATTATCAGGAATCAGTTCTGCAGGTATTGGGAAAGATGAAAGCGTGGTAGTCAACACAGTGTCTGAAAGGTAGAAGTTTTAAAAAAGATCAATATTTGGCTCGTTTGAGGACCGCAATGAGCCATGTTAAAATGGAAAATAAGAGATTTTGAGGTTTATCGGCTTATCCTATAAGAAATGTCATATTTTTTGCACCGTGAGTAAAAGAACGATAGCTTACTCGAAGTACTTCCGTTACGCAGAAAAAAAATATCTCTATTAAACTCCACAACACTCTGCCACTTGCCAACCAGTTGCTGAATCCTCCACTGAAAGAAGTTAGCGGGTAAGGAGGCACAGAAGCTCTGTTACTCTTCGTCGAACGTTTCCCTGAAAGGTGATTTTTAAGATGACAGTAGTCTGTTGGTGCATTATCTGTTGAAAACATCGCGTGGAGACGTTTATCCCAGCCACATTCCTAGATCCCAGCCATCCTCTCCTTACCGTGTGTGGGCGCGCGTTACCACGGTGGATGATCATACCCTTGCGATTAACAAGAGCAGGACGTTTCTCCAACAATGTAGTCCGTAGGAGTTCAAGCTGCTTATAGTACACACCTGCATTGATAGTCTGGTTACGTAGCAACAGATCAATATGGATTAGCACAGGGATATCTCACCAAACACTCAACATCAGTTTGAAGGGGTAGAGACCCTATTTCGCCCCATTTTGTTATCAACTGCGTTTGGGTGTAATGTTATGGTACAGGCCACACCTTTAGCCCTTTCACCATTCTGTCCAGAAGTTGCTCACGTCTGCGATTAGTGAGCAGGAAACTGCAGATAACAATTCTCTGTTCCTTATGTTGAGGCGTTAACGCATTTTCCGGGTCATTAACTCAAGGTCCTGCAGATGACGATGAGGGGTCGCATGGGTGACATGGACTTCACTTGCTAGTTTTTTTTTTAACAGCATTTTATTTGCTACCACCGCTACTCGCAAGGCATTGTTAACCAGCTGCATAAGTCTCCTTTCTCGTGGCTTATTGGTGAGGCTAGTGTCTCTGAACCAAAACCTCAGGAACTATGTCTGACACTTTTGAACATCCACAGCACCTTGACAGTATACGATATTAATGTTTTGTACCTCTGTCTTTTCTGGATGTCACTGGTGAAATTCATACAGCAAGTTGTTCTCCGACACTGCTATGGTCAAACACAAACCACGCTTCCAAAACTGTAGTAGGCGATTAGCCTTCTGCACATCGCTGCACAGTCAAGTCCCCTTTATGACTCAGCTAAGGCACGTGCCATCTACTTCTACTTCTACTAGTCCAATGGAATCATTTCAACTGTTATCGTCCATTCAACATTACTTATGACATAAGATTATATTATAAATTTAATTTAAAACTAAATTGATTTTATAATGATTCTGTAAAATAGCTGTGATGCCCTTAACTGATATTACATTTTCAATCTAACATGTTTGTCTTCTTCTTCTTTTGAAGCAGCTGGAGCGAATTTTAGAATGCCCTACGCTTACATGCAGAGCCCATTTTACACATAATGATTAAATGTAGCAGTAGAGTTTGTGAAACAGACAAGTGAAACAATGGAAGATCAAGTACTAGAAAATTGTTCAATTATCCTTTCAGATGTATTAATGAAAACTTGCGTTTAATTTATATTGTACATATTATTAGTGTGAATAAAATACTTTGTTTGTCTTATTGTTCGGTTAATTAAATAGAACGCTGCAATTTGAGTATAAGGACGTTTTGGGGATCTAACTGTAGACCAATTTACAGCAATAAATATATGTGGTTTTGTAAAAGTAAACAATCCGTATCTCAGAACGTTTCAAATTTACATTATGTTGTATATATAATATATGGACCAGCTCCAATGTACAACTAAAGGATTTATGTATTTACCTTATTCCTGCCAGCTAGAATATCAAGTTAAATTTGAATTACACTTTGAAATGTGGTGCAGATTGCACTAATTTCCTTCTTTTCTAAAATATACAGAGTGAACCCAGAAGCTGTGGACAAACTTCGGGAGGTGATGTTTGAAGTTGGTTGTGGTATTTTTAAGAAGAAGAAAATCTCCTTCGTATAAGAGATACAGGGTTTCCAACTTGAAATCCAAAATTGACTGCTGACAATTGTAACTGAACAGAAATATGTGGAAAAACTGTGAGAGTTAATTCAAGACATCGAAACACGAATACCTAGAAACACCAGAATAAGAATATTAAATGTTGTTCCGCAAACAAAGTTGTCTCGATTGTCATCAGTCGATTTTAGATTCAAAGTTGGCAGCCCTGTATCTCTTATACGAAGCGGAATTCGAAACAAAATGCCAGATATTTTTTTTCTTGGTACTGATCTTATATAGCACTTTCCGAAGGTAGAACTGATCTCAGGTACCACTTCCCGAAGTTTGCTCACCTCTTTCCGTTCAGTTACAATCGTCAACAGTCGATTTGGGATTCCAAATTAGCAATCCTGTATCTCTTGCACTAAGTGGAATTCGAAAAAACGTCAGAGAACTTTTTTCTTCTTTTGATCTCAGGTACCACCTCCCAAAACTTGTCCACATCTTTCGGAATCACTCTGTATAGCATGCATTAATACATAGCTCATATTTTTTTTTTATGGTCATAAATAATTATTCAGCCAATTGCCGTGACCATCATGCCCAAGCAATTGTTTTCATATTAAGAAATTATTCTATGACACGCAGTCTTTAGATTGCATAATTATCTTGATACAGTCTTCATATTGCTATAATATTAGCACAACAACTCATGTTAATGGCTAGGCGTAGGAGAAACGTACAAAAATCAAGTCATTTTTTTTGTATTTGTGAAAATGTTGAACTTTTCTACACTCAGAGTAGTGTTCTACGATAATAAAATAAAATGAATTTATGGGCGGTAATAGCACTATGATTTATTTCCTGCCTGATAGTGTTCTAAGATAGCGGCAGGTATGTTTCATTCATTCTCAATTTTTCGCTTACCTTTCTGCCTTCAGAAGGTAATTTAAGTTCCTTAGAACTATCAAGCAATTATATTCATATTTTTACTCTTTTCCGCTTCAATTTCAATCGTCTCTTAGTGTACGGTATACTCTATTTTCTAGAATATATAAAATGGTTATCATTTCATTCTGATATTAATTTGAAAATCTCCAATATTTTATATGATGATTAAAATATTTTAACCTGATTTATATTTAACCTCACTATTTTGTTTTACAATATTTACGTTATTTGATATCACTATCTTATAAGAAACAATGTACGTCATAATGGAGAATCTAGTTGAAAAGGATGAGGCCTATGTGTACTATTAGATCCATGGATATGTGATTAAGAGGCAGAGTGCGATTTCCCAATTGAAGTACTATCACATTATTATGTTCCTCACTTATGTTTATATCAGTCATTCACAATCTTGCGATAAAGAACGAAAATGCTCTAGAAAACGTGCAACAAACCATCGTATTGTTGAAGTGCCTCACCGCAACCGAATGAAGAACATGATCTTTCTTTTTTAATACAGAATTGGAAATAAGCGAAAATTTCTTTCACGTAACTATGAAAACCTGACGGAAATATTTAATCTGTGGGAACAATATTATTCCTCTCAATTTAAGTGATATTGAGGACAACATTGGCAGGTATGCTAGCAAGTCTACAAGAAAAGAAAAAATCAGTTTAAAGAATCTAATGTTTGTAAGTAGTTATGCTATTTAATTTTTATAAATTTCGTTAAATATAGATGTCACTGCAGCATGTATTTATGGCTTATATGTGTATGGACCTTCGTGTTTAAACTACATTTTTGACCTGGAACGTTATTAAGAAAGTATTGAAATACTAGCTTCTATGCTAGGGTTTCGCTTTGACATCTAAGTGATCAGTGGTATTTTGCAAGACATAACACTGTCTGCGTCTACCATGAACTGTCAATCCTTTCCTAATCTTGTGAAGAGTACAGGATATTTGGGATTTGCTCTATTGAGTGACAAAGTGTGATATCATTAGAAGTGAATAATTAAAACGTATTGAACCATTTATTCAAAAAGTTATATTATAATGTGCTGCACGTACGTTTAAGACGGTTCTGCTATTTTTCCACTAGAAATCAAGGTTAAATTGTAAATCACAACATCGCTCCTTCTAGAGAAACTTACAATTTATTTGATGTAATTCATGGTATAGTTGATTTGAAAGTGAAAACAATATTTTAGCCAATATTCTCAGCAGAAAGTAGCCTAAAATTGAAATCACTGCAGAACCTTAATACTGGTATTGTATTAGCTAGGGGCACTGACTTCTGGCAAGCAGTGAGGAAGCGCTGCTTTGTGTGGGAGATTTCTCACGTAAGCCAACGTGCTTGGTGTTTCCCTAGGTACGCTTACTCACATCCAGATATGGGAAGTACCAATGCGTTTATTTTCTAACAAATATTGGAAAGCATTAAATGAAGATAATTTCTATGTATTAGGTGGTATGAAGCTCCTTAGCATAATATTTAACAGAGTCCAAAGCGGAAAAAAGAATAAGAAATAATCAAACACTCTTACTGTGCTACCTGGACTGGGCGAAAGGTTATAGAGCTCTCCTTCTATTCTCGTGATCACTGGTTTAAACCCCGTATGGATCCATGAAACCCGGTGGTTCGGAATCAACTTTACGTAAATCTTATGTTCCGACTTTAAAATATCATCAGCTCGTTTAGGGCGTTAAAACAATTCACTCACGTTTACTGTGCTATAACTACTAGACAACGATACATAGTGCATTGAAAGAAAACAAAATTGGAATGAAGATATTTGATTTCGAAAAGTTTCGACTTACGTTAAAGCATATTTGCTGGAACTCACGTTATGTTAATCTAAATTTCGTTTTCTAAACAATCTTTTACCAAAAAATTTCTAATATAATATGAAATACAGTATAATAATTTATAATAGTTAATATTCTACATTTGACCACCAATATAACAAATAAATAATAACTTGACAACCTTAACAAGATGCAAGTAAGTTGAAAATATATGTTATTGTGTTTTAAGCTTAAACAGTCTAACTTAAAATTAATTGAGGATTCTTTTACACTATCCGAAGACTTACCGACATCTTTATACGTTTGAAAATTCTTAGACATTATATTAAGAACTCAACTATGTTGTGCTGAAAATCAGAAGATTTAATTACCCAGAGGATGAGACGGTTCTGGAATTCACACACTTCCCTGTTGAGGGCGCCGCGTGTCGAGGTGGGTTGAGCATAGAAGGAGTTGAAAGCAGAGGTTTGAAATGCGGAGCTCGGGAATAAATTGCAACTGATTTTCGTTTACAAGAACTATTAGATCTGATA
The DNA here is from genome assembly GCA_022664845.1 of Lepisma saccharinum. NCBI lineage: Eukaryota > Metazoa > Arthropoda > Insecta > Zygentoma > Lepismatidae > Lepisma > Lepisma saccharinum. The sequence goes on from JAGDQP010002085.1 coordinate 26,836, forward strand.
ATTGATTTAGTATTTTGCCAATGGGCCTCGGGCAGTAGGTATGCGAACAGTTACTATCGTCGATGATATTTAGAGTGACAACAAAACTCAACTCGCACAACCTCGTACTGTTTATGATATTTATTTAGGAACAAACGACATACAAAGCAACGCAGTATCTCTCGGAACTTCCAGTAACAGACGTTACTTTTTAACAGTATGTAACAATTAATACAGCTTTCATATACAACGAATAAATCCTTTTCATGGAACTCGTAGAACGTATTATTGAACAATATAAAAGCTTCGTTAATTGGTCTGTTTCGCAAACAAATATGAACCAATTGACACGAACAAAACAAATTTACCAACCAGTCATACTATCGGAGGGCTTGTATCTATGTTCTTGCCCTTACACGCACAATTCGATAGGTTACATATGAAATGAGACACAATAAGCAACAATATACACATACAAACACACTATTAACTATGTAAATTATGGAACGCTACTGTATTTTAGATTTTACATAACCATATATTATTTCCTTAGGTCGAAGTCGATGTATTCACACCGGATTATATGCATTCGCCGACTCTCACCGCGTTCAAGGTACGCATCAACAGGCAACAAATTACGAAAATGTAGTTACAAACGCGTACTACTCAATTCTCGAACGCTAATACCATACTCGTGGTGAACAGTCGAAATAGGTACAAATTACGGAGAAAAAACTATCAAATAGGATGGGTAGAATTAGGCTTGACCACTACCAAGACCACAATATCATAATATACTAATGAGAAGAACGTACAGACGTAGGACACTACGAATTATTAAGATACACGTAAAAATGAGCGTAACAACACAAATATACAACTTAATTTTAGCTGTTTTACGCCTAAAACGACCTTAACTGATGACTCTACGTTCATAGAGTACGAAGACACGTTGATTTCCCGTTTTCCTGCCGTTTCTGAGCAAATACAGCTATTTTTCTAAAATTTAGGGATTCAATGTGTTGTGTGCATTTGTTGAGCACACGAATACTGCTAAAAATGTGCACATTCCAATTTTTCGTTACAACCTGCGGTAATATACTTATTATCACCATCTATAGCTAGCATATTAATATTTCGGTTCTACGAACATTTCTAGGGGGGGTACCCTCCATCCGGACACACTTACAGCTACAAAAACTGGCATATACCTACAGAAATTGACTTCTATCTGTGGATACGCGTCGCTTAACACTCTAAGACTACAACAATAACATGGATATCGTACATACATACCATGCTCATGAGCCATGTACTTCTAGATTAGGATTCTATGTGAATTGTCACGTGACACATACCGCTTTTACACAACCTTAAGCAGACTTTACCATGACATATAGGTATCGCAATTATGCCCAATTGTTCCCTATCTAGCTCAATATAAACGTATACGACAACATGGCAAACACTACAAAATGCTGTCTCTGACGTTACCATGCACATGGAAATACCGGACGGCCGCAACAGTTTATATTTATTTTCTTTGCCAACTCAGTCACACGAATAATCGGCAATAAAATTTCAAAACATATGACGCCTACGGTGACATCCAACATCCAACTACTTTTAGACGTAACACACGCGCAGTGAATTATTGGTTTCTTTGTTCACGTCCAAATTACTGTTAGCACGGGTCACGGACTGACCACGCACCCGCCACATGCACTGTCTTTATATTATTTAATACTAACTTCTGCAGTTTATATAACGATATCGATTAATTATAATAACGCAGTTCAGGCACTGAGGTGATTTGACTTCATACTATAATGTCAATACGCTCATCGACATTGCAGGAATATACTTCATAAGGCAACCATAGACTTTCAACAGAAAACATTATGCCAACTGCAACACTAGCCACGACTGATAAATAAAACAACATGGAACACACTTACAGATTGTGTATCTGCTTCCCAGGATATGTCTCCTTACATCACACGTCGTATGTGGGCACTTCGACTGGAGCAGATTTTGGTCCATTTACGTCGTTAATATTATCTTTTTGGCTGCACAATAATGAGGCCACCCACTTCACTCCATTGTCTTCACTGCAACTACCCTTGCGCCACTCCCACAACAAACGGCACGCGAGCAAAGTTCATGCGTTTGGAGAAAAAAAAACTATAGTCACGGAATACAAGTTCCGGTGACTGTCACAGATCGTTCAACAGTCACAACAATAAGGAATCACCATTCCAGTTCTAACCCAAAGTAGCATAGGAACTGTGACCGGGCAGCTGACCGTCACAAGGAGAGACTTAATTTAAGAAAAGTATCACCAAAGCTTACTATGTGAGTAATATTACATTAGCGTTTACTTCCTGTGTGTATGTAGAATATACAGAATTTCCTGTACCAAATTAAGGGGGAAAATATATTCCAGAATATTGGCGATAACTTAAACAAATTACAGAATATTTTTTTTAATATTAAAAATTATTAGTAATCTTGAGATTTAATGAAAATCTCTAAACAGAGCTAATAAAGATTTCAGCTTTTAGGCAAATAGTTTTATCCAATAAAGTGAAACCTCCGTAATTCGAATTGATTGATATCTCAAATCTTATTCATTTCTCTTTTACTTTCCCCTACTCCACCTCATATTAATTTACCTCTTAAAGTCAAATGTTTTGAACAACCCTTGATAATTCGAAATTGTATAGCTCTCTGAACACTCAATTCAACCTCTGTAGTTCTAAACGTTTTGCTAGAAAACCTGTACAAGTCGAAGTTAGAGTATAAGTACCTCGATAAGCTGAAGTTTTAGTTAAGTAAACCTTTGTAAGCCGAAATTTAGAGAGGTGAACGATCTCAGCAGAGCCTCTTCGTAGACTACAATCGTCAACACATTGCGATTTTTGTAAAACACTATATAACAGTTAGAGCGCGCTTTAGGCATTAGTTGCTCCCTCCACTTTCAGTACTCTCCGTATATGTGTTGCGTCATGATAGCATCAAGTTAAGTATGCTTGTTATAATCAACAAACATTCATGTTCCAGTCGGTATTCGCGCACTCTACCTTCGAGGTCGTGCCTTAACGTCTCAGACCAAACTGCTACCTTGGTCTTCGTGCAGTTGTTTCATATAATGATGAAGTGAACAATCGGAATTCTAACTAGATAAAAGAAGCGTTAATCAGTTCCTGGCATCTATATTTCGAATTTAGGTATTATGCATCTCGATAGCTTGAACTAAGCGGAAATATTCGATAACGAGAATTTTGTTTTTCTCTTCTGAATCAAGATATCAAGGTTCTACTGTATAACTGAAATCTAAATGAACAGCTCAACTCATTTTTCAGTTTATTTTTTAAGGCATCTTGGCAACTTTGGCTCAGGCTGCATGGTTGATGATGGCATGAATTAGTCCAATGAAACGGGAGCACCCTGAGAAAACCCACGCTTACGGTGTTTGTCCATCACAAAGCCCACATAGCATGAGGAGGGATGAGCAGATCGCTTGAATATTATTTAAACTAATGAGCAGTGGGTTTCGTGGAACTAACGAAGAGAAAAATTATTAAAATAACAGATTGGTTTCTCGTGTAGCTTATATTTAGTTGGATGAGAAGAGTGTTTGTTCAAAATCAAGGTAAACAAAAGAACACAGCTTTCTGAGAAGTATGATTTTATTTTAATAACAACAAAAAGTCACTTAAGCGTAACAGCTTCAGAAGTATCATATATCACATCGTTCTTTAGGCTTTGCTACAAGAATGTACACCAATAATACAGTCTGAAGAAGGATGTGATATATTTCCGAAACGTTTACGCTTTAGTTTCTTCTTGTGGCTATTAAAGTATAATTAGCCTTGTCAGAAAGCTGTGTTTACTTTATTGAAGATGGTTTACGTTTTTGCAAAATTGTTATAAAGGCAATGAAGGTACACACAAAGTGAAATCCAGAAGCGATCGGAATATTTTACACTGTAAAGCATCTTCAGACTTAGCGTAAACTTACCGACAGTAAGAGTGTCTGTGATATATCCATAAAGAATAGATACGTCGTAAATGCATTTTGTTCATTACTACTTCTGGGGATAAACAGATTAAACTCCGTAAAACACTAGATCACTATAACATAAACATTTCTACGGTACCTGTCTTACTAATGATTCCAGGATGAAAGCTACCGTCTTGACTTTAAAGTGTAGCACAAAAACCATAATAGGCACAAAAGGTATTGTTGAACAAGATAACATTCATTTACCGTCCGCGATGGCTTAGTGGTAGAGCGCTCACCTACGGCGCGTAAGACCGTCAGTTCGGTTCCTTCTAGTCTCATGTGCTCTTTGTGGTGGACAAACACCGTGCGCGTGGGATTTCTGAGGGTTCTCTCATTTCCTTCCACTTTCCTCGTTCCACAGATTATCTCATTATTATCATTCATTTGATCTGAGCCAAATTTGCCTAAAGGCCTTAAAATTAAATGCATATTCAACAGCGTTCATTTATTAGATATTTACATTAGTGATCCAGAGATACAAGCAGCTACGTGCTAATCCATTCACATTTCTGACATATAAGTTCCTTTGGTAACTACTGTTGCAGGACTGAAAAGAAAGCGTTATGGTCATTTGCCTTGGGCGCACGATAAGTGCGTTAGGGTAACACCAGTACGACGCTGTGAGCAAGTGTGTGTAATGCATATCCACCTGGCTGTAACCTAGGCTAAGCAGGACAAGAGTAGGACAAGCTAGAAGAAGCACACCTGCACGATATACTGGCGAAAGGAAAAGTCAGGCAGCTTTGCCTGCCATAAAATAATGATAGTGGTGTACATTAATTTCCATGTATGTACGAAGTACATTGATTAGTTCTTTAAAATATATGTGTTGTCAAATTGCCATAATACAAATAATATCGTTAGATGGAACTCATTTATGTAAAAATAATATAACTATTTAAATCCAATCTACACAAGCATAACGGAGTTAATACACAATAACATTCTATGATTAATTTGTATTTAGTTGGGTAACTCAGCCAGCAACCAACTCACTTGTTTTTTCTTCTACTCAGCGAATATGTTTTTAAATTACACACGGCACTAACCAGAAGTCAAGACTTGAAACATAACATACGCAATATCAACCGTTTGTTGGAACTGAGAGAAAACTGGAAAATCTCACAGTCTATATCCTGCAGCAAGAATCAAATATCAGTGCCAATACAAAGTCTTGAAACTTGGCCGCAATACCACGTGCGCGAGTGTCGATAGGAATAATTATTTAGATAATTCTTTAAAGTTCAGCATGTGGTAGCCATTTTACATTAGGAAGTAAAATGGAAAAATTGCAAAAACAAACAAAACGAATAACAAATACATAGTAACTGTAACCGAACAGATATACAATAGATACAAGAAAATGCAATAGATGTTATGTTTAGATAACTCCCTTACATAAAGTTTCATAAAGGGAATTTTATGAAGGTAAAAGTCAGAAAAGTTTCTTCATGAGTGATAAAATGCGGTAAGTCTGATTAGGGATTATCTCTTTTCCAGAGATAACCTTGGAGTTCTGATGTAATAGTATTCTTTACACCTGCTATTAGCTATTGGAAAACGTAATTCAAAAAATAGGAGATCGTTTATGTGGATATTACCATTCATTATGTTATAAAGAAATCACAGATCAGAATGTTTGCTGCGAGTAAGGATGTCACTTATAAGTATATTAATATATAATATACGTATATAAAATATAGTACTTCAAATAACAATTGAAACTTTCTGGTGTACTGAAATATATCATTATTCCCCTAGTTAATAATATGTATTGTAATATGTACACTGTTCTACAAACCTATTGTTAACATCTTATTTGGCCTATAATACAGTTAGTAATAATTTGAATAATTTCCATTACTTATATTATCTTATTGTATTCACGAACAGAAATAAATGCGCCTCAATGTTCACATCGGTTACTTGAGCTGTTTTATGATAGCCCATCTGTAAATCAGTACCGGTGTGTCCTTATAATGGGAGCGAATACTTAGAACTGTTGAAAATATAATTATGTTTCTTGATTTTTTTCGAAAATCACTTACGTAACTCTCAGATAAAAATTATAAGAAACATACAGAGGTTGGACAAAAAATCTAAAAACACGTCATACAGGATACGTAAGTGTGGCCCGCCACTGTACACCACATGTTGTGGTTGCAGATCGTGTTTTGTTTTCAATGTGTCATGTGGACCTTCCTCTTCCGTCAGCAGTACCCAGTTCACCTGTGAGTGTCGTGGTGTGCAAGTGGTGCGGTAAAATGGGCGACCTGACAGACTTCCAAAGAGGCATGATCGTTGGTGCCCGTCTGGTTGGAGCTTGAGTGACAACAGTGGCGACCATTGTGGGGGGTATCGACAGGCATGTGTCCAATGTCACAAGGGCATACACAATGCATGGGCAAACAACTTCTGCAAAGCACAACAGTGGTCGAAAGATAATCCTGTCCGATAGGGACAGGAGGACATTAAAACGGATTGTAGCAGCTAAAAAGCAGACCACTGCAATAAAAATTGCGTCTGAACTCAATTCTGTCCTACAGAACCCGGTTTCATCAAAAACAATGCGACGGGAACTTCATAAAATGAAAATTCATGGCAGGGCCGCGATCTCCAAATCTCTGATCACAGCAGTAAATGCGAAGCGGCGTATCCAGTGGTGCAAGGACCACAAGGAGTGGATGCTTGATCAGTGGAAACACGTAATGTATTCCGATGAATCGATCTACACCTTGTTTCCAACAACCGGTCGTGTTTACGTATGGAGAACACCGTCGCAGGCCTATGATCCAGACTGTCTGCGCCCAACTGTAAAGCATGGGGGTGGTTCTGTTACAGTATGGGCAGTGATATCGTGGTTTTCTGCAGGTCCCATGGCATCTACCTAGATGATTTGGCACCCTGTCACGCTGCAAAAACAGTGCAATCATGGTTTGAGAAGCATGACCAGGAGCTATCACACCTCCCCTGGGTCCCACAATCACCAGATCTGAACATCATTGAGCCATTGTGGTCTGTGTTAGAAAGGCGTGTTCGGTCTCATTACCCTCCACCATCATCCCTTAAGGAACTGGAGCATGTTTTGGAGGAAGAATGGTACAACATTCCACACACCACGATTCAGGAGCTGTATACGTCCATTCCACATCGGATCGGCCCCACACCATACTAGGTATGATTTTCACACTTTTTCAAACGTTTTAGATTTTTTTGTCCAACCACTGTATATTCGTATTCTAAACAACGAAACCTTAATCAGTACTGCATTTTGCAATCTCTGAAGCCATTTAGGAACATACTATATAATAAACATATTTTCTTACAAACAATGAGAGAACTGTGTTAATGTGTGTGGCATTACTGTTATATTAAAGTTATTGTGGTTAGTTTTATTCAAATTCAAAGACTCTTTACTAAATGCCTGTGTGCTTTGAAGTAGTTTAATCCGCAAATTGTCGGGGATTTGAGTGTTTGAAGTAGTGAAACGTTGTTTTTGCAAGGTTTGTTGATAATGGCTACAAAACTGAAGCAGGAAATACATTACAATATTGTGTTAGATTGGAGCTGAGACACTGAAGCTTTAAAAAGCGCTTGTGCTAACATTTATTATTAACGTATGTTTTTGAATATTCCAAAAGATTTATTCAACTCGTATTGTCAGGCGACGATAAACTTATTTCGAAGAAAGAATTGTACAAAATGCATTTGCTGTCAACGAAAAACAGTAATTATAATATTTTACATTGATGGGCAACAATATTTTTGGGAGGCAATGGACATTTATTAATGACAGTTTTTCTTGGTAATGCTAAGCCACAAACTGCCTTTGCAGTGCACGAATATCTTGCTAATCAGCTAATAATATTATTTTCACATTTCCCGTATTCCTCTGGTCTTTAACTTGTAATTTCTTCCTCCTAAAGAAAACACGTTAATGAAGGCGATGAGATAGCATTTCTGCAATCCACTATATTATACCAAAAAAAGTTTTCTCGGGCTGCTTGCAAAATATCCAGTAATTTTGACTGCGGAGATGATTGCTTTTGAAAAGTTACATATATCATAGTTGGTCAGAAAAAGAGTACAGTACTCGCCTTTCTACAGCGAGAACCCAAACCCTTTCTAATGTAACTATTACAACAAAATTATAATTCAAACTGAACGTAACATGAATATCCAAGACAATTATTTAAATTTGTGGCGAATAATATTTTAATGCTTCATTCTGTGTATAAATGAATTTATTTCTTATGTTATATTCAACGAGCACTCTTCTGTTTCAATTTAAACTCGAATTTCTATGTTTGTGACTAACCAAGAATTTTGTTATGAGAAAAATAGGCCATTGTTCTTACTAAAGACTTTATGAGTATATGAAATATTTATACATATTCTAAATACTTTTGATAATATAGAACTTTGTTTATTTAGAAAGAAAATTCGTTTCACTACCTATATACTACCAAATAATTTCTAAATTTTTCTTCATTTACACATATTGTATAAGGAAGAGCATTATGATTGATTGATTGATTGTATTCACTAATCTTTTATGTATCCTGTTTCCTTTGAGATGAATATTCACACATTCACGCATTGTTTATCTTTCGTAGTAGTGATTGTGCAGGTAAGCAGATCGAAATTTGCATGATGACATATTTTTTTTTTTCAAGTTTTGCAGTTAAGAAATTTTAGTAATCTGAGTTAGAATATTGGGGTGGGTCAACTACGTGTTTATAAGGATCAGGTTTACACTACTTTTGAATGCCTAAGTTTCGAGGAACTATACTTTAATCCTCGCAGTGCCAAGCCCAACTTCTTACGTAAACGTTGAAATGGGGACCTAAGTGACTCTAATATATTTGTTATAATTATTTTTTTTTGCTACTTTTCTTGCACAAAACTACCATATTAATTTCCTGTAAATAATTGTTGAGAAGTACTTAACGCTGAAATCTTCTTCTAAAGTGACTGGTAATAGTAGAGTTTTGCAAGCATATTTGTAAAATATTATATCCATATGTTGTTGAATTTCGTGAATAAGGTTGAATTCGTTGAGTATATAATGAAGAAAACTAAATTACTAAATATTACTCCTATCAACGACTTAATAGGTCTTACAATTTCTTGAAAAATTATTGTCGGGAATTTTAGGTCACCGACTATGATCAGACCGAGGTCGCAATTTTAGTTGGCTTGAACATATATAGTGGGGTACCGTAGGTCCGTAACTCATAAACGTAGAGTATAATTACAAAATAATTTACAGGTTAAATACAGCATATAAAAGTATTAATATAGTTATACACATCACTGAAAGTACAATCGATTAAAATTAATTATTAAAATATTGACGCTAGGGGACTTTACAAGGAAGCGTCACTGTTCTCAAACACACAAATCCTATTTACACATAATGCATCGCAAGCAACATAACGAGATATGTAAATTACCAAAATTTAAGGTGCCGTGGTTCAGGGGGAGGGGAGCTAGGAGCTCCACAACTTCGAATGTCACAAAAATGTATATAAAGGCAGTAGTGAGGTTTTAATGGAATCTCTTGAAACCGGGAAAAGTAATCAAAATAAAGCTTGCACAACATATAACTGATCACAAGTAATAACAAAAAACACAAGCAGTGTTGCCATATATGAAACAGTGTTGCCAACGCAGAACAAAGTTACATTTTTTTTAAATATCATTATATTATAATTAATGCACAGGGGGAAAGTACTGGCAATAGAAAAGAAAATAGTACAAGTTGGTTGCACAGTGTTGCAAACTATGGAATATATATATGAACTGAAAGTTGTCGGACAAGAAAATATATGTGGAGGCACAGGCCAATGTGCTGGTATCTGGAATAACAGTAAAAACGCTAATCAGCACGTACCAGTATACTACCGAGGGTTGGGAAATAGTGAAAGCATTGTCACCACTGAGTGGAACCACATGTCAAGTAAGATATATTTAAAATGTACTAGTAACAAAAAAGAACATTATGAACGCTAGTACCATAGTGTTACCATATTCGTGTTGGCGTGATATATCTTCCATAGTTTGCAACACTGTGCAACCAACTCGTACTATTTTCTTTTCTATTGACAGTACTTTTCCACTGTGCATTAATTTATATATAAAGCTATTTTAAAATATGGCAACACCTATATGGCTTCCTATATGGCAACACCGCTTATGTTTTTGTTACTACTTGTGATCATTTATATGTAGCGCAAGTTTTATTTTGATTACTTTTTCCGGTTTCAAGATATTCCATTAAAACCTCACTACTGCCTTGACATACATTTTTGTGACATTCAAAGTTCCGGAGTCCCTAGCTACCCTGGCACCTTAAATTTTGGTAATTTACATATCTCGTTATGTTTTTGCCATGTATTAGATGTGAGTAGTATTTGTGAATTTGAGAAGTAATCCTTCCTTCTTAGAAACCCCACTTGGCCCTTGGAGGATTAAACGATCACCGTAACATTATTTTTTTAGTGGCCTAATAAACTCGAACAGCTCATTTTCTTATTGGAGCTCAATAAATAGCGAGAAGAATGCGAAACTTTATACGAATGTTCACCGGATCAATCTGGTCATTGGAGCGGAGCCTTGGACCGGACTACCGGGTCATCCTGGTCACGTTTTGGATCATTTCATTCTATTGAAAGTAGGACCGAGTTACCCAGTTATTCGGATCAAGTTATGAACCGAGTAACACGATCTATGCTCGAGTCCTTTCCTGATGACATCACCCGGAGGACAAAGCTGTTTTATATTTTTCTCTTATTACACACTTTTACATTTGATCAGTGATATTTCATGGGTGACCGGTAATTGGTGTGCTAACCCCTTAGAGCATTAAACAGAACAGAGTAGCACTAGTAATAACAAACGGAAATAATTAAACTAATTGCCCCCGGGAGGGTGTAAATATCTCCTCCCTTGGAAAGGCTATTTTCGAAGAATTTGTGACTATCATAACTGACAGTATATATTCACTGAAATCACAGAAACAAGAGCAGGAGCGTATCGTGTCAAGATAGTGTCAACGGTTCAATTGGGTCAATATTCGATCATCGGGTTTTCGGGGCACGTAGTCAGTCTGATGATTAGTTTTAAAACTTATTGATCTTGTCGTGTCATTCGGGAAAAGACCCGGTCAATCTTCTTACCGGGTCATTCTGGTTAAGTTTCAGACCAGGTCACCTCTGTCTGGGTCAGACCGAGTCACTGAGTCATCAAAAATGACCCGGTTTGAACTCTGACTCACACTTCTGTTAATTGCTTTAAGTTCTTTGCTTCACTTTCAAATATTGTAAAGTTTATTAGTACACTTTCACTTGGGGAACAAAAAAATAACTAAATTAGTAACAACATTTGTACCGTACGCGTACAAATAGCTCACAAATAATGAAATAGTGTATTCGTAAAAGAAGTTATTAAAGATTGACATCCCGAGAAACATAAAAATATCAGGTCGAAATCGCCCCTATTTTGGGCCAATAACCCGGATATCGATCATGGTTAACTTTACTGCATTTATAATGATCAAGAATGGCAGGATACGACATTTCGATATTCAATACTATTCCTAAAAGCTAGGAAACATATTATATTTTACCCTGAAAAGACGGTAAAGAAAACTTTGCATGTATAGTAGTACGACGTTTTCAGAAATATAATTGTTTAAATATGTAATTGCGCGATATAAATTAGAATTGGCCGATATTGTTTGTGAGAGGGCCATGTGTGTTGGAACAAGCATATGTAACGGAGATATAATAGATGCTAGGAATAGAACGTTTACACGTTTCCTGTTTAACATATTATGTTTAACCACATTGTATAATGAAGTGCATAATTAAGTCTCAACTGTTGCCTCTATAAAATAGCGGATAAGATGACGAACTACAAATCACAAGGTTCCACGTTCGAATCCGACCGCAGAGAAGTAAGAAAATTTTCAACTGTACATCAATACTAGAGATACAGAATACACCTGTAAAATACGCAATGACGTAATTTCACGGTGTAATCAAGACCACATTTCTTACTAAAACTACTGTAAAATATCAAAAGTAAAAGGTTGTACTTTTCGAGAGTGCTCAATATCGATTTCCGATATCGATAATATTGGGAAATTGCTTATCATTTTATATTGATCGACAACGGATAACAACGTCAATAGAAGTCGCAAGTCATTCGTTATTGATAATAGCAGATAGTGATAGGCTATGGGACTACCGAAGCGTATAAAATATTACTAAAAATATGTTTAGTCTATTTCCAAAACCGCCCTTGTCCAAGCGTTACAAATGTTGGAAAATAAAAAAAACTTGAATATTATAGAAATAGTGGTAGAACTTTTAATTTACTAAAATTTTACTTTTTTTCAAAAAGTGGAAATAAAATATATACACATGGTACTGTTAAGTTTTGTTTCTGCCGTTTACATTATCATGATCATTAAATTATTTTCCAGATGTTATGGAATCTTAAAATCTTACAAATGTATTGGAAAATAATGAAATGAACTCAGTAATGTTAATGTGTTAATTTAACATTATTGTGGACAAGGGCGATTTTGGAAATATACTACATATATAGAAAATATCCTCATTTTCCAACAATACAGTTTTAAATGAAATATTTTAATGGATATATTTTTTTATGTATATAATTATTTGTATATAAATAGTAGCATGCTCTGGTATTGGAAATCAAAATCTTTGATAAATATTCGAGTAAACTGCTTCTATGAAATGATATACTTCAACTGTTTACACATTCCGTGCAATATTTTAAAATAAATCATTTAGAAAGCATTTGTGCAGAATATTCTAGGAAACGTTCAAAGAAATAGCAATACCTCTCGGCAAGTTATTAATTTCAACATTACATTAAAACAGAGCTACAGTATTTGAATACCCGTAACGTATCATTTTCTCCAGAGCATTGCATTATAATCTTTTTAATAAGAAAATTGTAAATTAAACGTGAAATAATTATAACAAAATACTTGGCAGACACTTAGACATAGATTATATGCGTTGGATAAATTTTCTAAAATATGCAATCGATTTTGTTATTCGTGAATATTATACTAATTATATTATATGTAAGTTCACAGCAATTATATGCAAGAAATAGCTTATGTAAACTACAGTTTATTTCCCACAACTAAGGTGAAGATAATGTAAGTTGCTAAGCAGTGCGGTTTTGGACTAGAGTCTTATCACAATAAATAATACCTAATATTCTCTAAAGACCCACAGTTAAAGAAAATATTATACATATTTGATTTAATTGGAGAAACAAATATAATTTAATAGATTTTTTTGGCAACGCACGTTCGATAACCGCTCATTGCATTGATACCCATTGTATACAGTTCCGCCTCGCTGTTTCGGATTACACTTGGGTGTTTAGGAGCAGCTCATCCCAACATCCCATACGAGAATAATTGTGGTATCTGCGCAATTTACTTTATGAAAAAAAAATGTAATCCATGTGAAAAATAAAGAAAGGACACATGCAAGAAAACTTTGTAAATTTAAAATCATTTCAAATATTATTGAATTAATTATTTTTGGTATATCATTGAATACAGATAACCATTAGCATTTGTAGTACTGAAGTTTGCAAAACTCTAAACATATTTCATCATGCAATAAGTTTTAATTCAAAGACGGCAAATTCCAGTGACAGTAAATATCAATACCACAGCAGATGTTTGTTGAATGGGGTTCGCAGGGGCTTGCGCCATTCCTTTTTTAAATATTTATGCTTATTCAAGGGTCTTTGATAAAATTGTTTTATCATTTTGTTATATGACAATCATTTTGTCAATTAATTCTCATTACTGTCTATAAGGATGATATTCCACTATTGAATCGCTATGAAATAACATTACCACGAATAACATACACACTGTATGCGCCTATGCGCCTATGCGCCACACTTACACCTATGCGCCACAATGTTTGTGTGTGCCTGTTTGGTGGTTTTTAATCTGACTTCTGAAGACACTTCCGAGCTACTTACTAAATTATTTGTAGCACACCTCTGTATTGAACTGAAACAACGCATTAACTTTAAATTAAATACGTTTGATACATAGCCTCAGTTTCGTTTGTCCTATAATACTATAATATACTAGCTTACTTTCAGAAGGGCACATATCCAGGGAAGAAAATTTGAAAGTAGGCGTAAAACCTAGAGCGGAGGGCGATTATTTTAATGTTCGAATAAGCTAATATTATAGCTAAAGACATTCAATAGTTAGAACATAAGATCATTCGTAAAGTAATTTTGTTCGCCCTCCTCCCAAAAAAATCCTGTCAAATTTGATTCACTGGATATGTGCCCTTTTGAAAATAAGCTCCTAATCATATATAATTACAACTATTAGACGTCTTTCATAATTTGAACCTGAACTACATGTCGATTTTAAGAATTTGTATTTTTGCAATATGATTATATTGATTTTTTTATTTATAGCTATTTTATAAATTCAGTGAAGCTCTTGATACAAAGTTGCAGACCAAGAGAGATGATCTTTTAGTCAAATTAAATTCAGGTAATCTTCATTTTTAAATACATAATATTCGATAATCTCAAGTACAACTTGACTATCAAGGCATTCAAAAAACTTTAAATAAGCACGCGGGCTGACATTTAATTTTCAGAAGTACTCAGTAAGTCAATCATCTTGTTATTAAATACAACCTTCACTTTGATTGCTACCACTATTAGTATTACTACAAAAAAATACTAATACTTCAGTGCTCTTCTTGTAATACTACAACTATTTTTCTACTATCAACCCTAATGTTAAATTTAAATAATATGACTACCATAAGATCATGGTAACAGAAGAAATAAAAAATCGCTTAGCATCGGATTTCCTATTCAGCATAGAAACTCCTAACCTCGCGACTAATATCAACAAAGCTGAAATTAAAAGTTACAGGAGCGCTTATTCTGATGGTAATACTTCACGTTTGGGAAAGTTGGAATACGACCCTGGCAGATAAACATAAATTACTCATGTTTGAAAATAAGGTTTTGAGAATGATATATCTGCCGAAACGGGACTAGCTTATCAGATAATAGAAGCACCTGCCTCATGAAGAAACCCACAGACTGTATGAGAAGAATAAGACGACCTACCATTATAAGAAGAATATAATCACTAAGGCGAATATGCAGGCCACATGGCTCTGATGGGGAAAAACTAAGATTATATTCCATCTATGTTAGAAGACCGGAGGGAAAGGGACGGTTGAGAAGACCGAGACGTCGTTGGGATGATAATACTAGAAAAGATCTTTGAGAGTTAGATGATCAAGATGAAAATTGCTTGATGTTGCACAGGATAGAATCCAATAACGAACGTTTGTTACTGTGGCGATTAAATTGAAAATTCCGTAAGCAATGGAATGAGTTAGTTAGGTTTCAACTCCACTGTTACCACTACAGATAGCATTGTCATTTGTATCGCTTCTATTTATTCTTCTACTCTGACTATTATCACTACTTTCACTGGTACTATTACTATTATTACTGTATACATGTTTAAGAGAAATTCAAGTACAAACGCTCATACCAATCCTAATTCTACTACTATTATTATTTCTACTGTCACTATTTCTACTAATAGTTATTAAAGAACGACTTGTACGTCGATCAGATCTATTACTTATACTACAATTTATTTGGATTTGAAAAGGTTCGAAATCATTTAAGAGTGACGTAATCAGGTAATGGTCGAAATCATGATTCAGTCTCGTCCATATGAAAATGAAAAACAACTTAATTTTTATCTATCATATTATTCTTAGCTCAATTAAAGTAACCGTGGAAAGCTTGGAAAAGACAAGTAAAACGGTAATAGTTTGTACTGTAGATATACATTCAGACAACGCTTTAATCTCTAGAAATATACCTAGAAATAGATTCATTTTAAACAATCCTTACTATATGGGGAATAAATGTACCATTATAATTTTATGATGTTGTAAATTTAGACTTTAAAGCATCAAAGTATTTCATTGTACCAAAATCCAAAATATTAAATTATTTTTAACTTACAAACTGAAATTGATCTTCAACTTTAATGTTATCTTTCTTAATTCTAGTGAATCCTAATGACGTAAAGGAAATACTTGAACGTAAGATTTAATAATTGTTTTCATATAAGTTGATTCGATAATAAGAACGAAGAATTGCAGAACATTTTGAAAATATTATATTCTAAATTACTCTTTAACAAAAATTGCAAATTGTAAGAACACTTCTATTTTTGCTCTTGGTTCGACATTTCTGTATATTTAAATCAACTCATTAATTATTTTATTTGTTTAACGAAGTATTGTTCTAAACTTAGCTTCGTGTGCAAAACCTATTTTATCTTCATATCTACCGGAAGGTGTGCATGCATTCTTGTTCATCTTAGATCGAGTCCTTTCTTAACATTTAGTTATACATGCTTACAACCTGTAAGTCACAACACAAAAACAAAGGATTTATGTGAAGTTTATTGTTATATTTTAATACTATTTTATTGCAATTTTAACTTAAAATTACTCAATTGTTTATGTGATCACCGCTAAAGATTAGAGTTTATACTTGTTACATTCGTCCTAAACTGTTACTAAAATTGTTGCTGGTGAGAATGAAATTATAACAAGATTAGACGTTTCGACATGTGTATTAAGAGTTACCTGAAAGCCTTCTGATATTTCACAAATCAGGAAGTTTGTGTACGTGCTATAAAAGAGACAAAGGTTGGTTAAGGTGTGTGTACGTTCACATTTTCCCATGCAAATCATAATTATATAATGATTATTCAGGATATATTAATAAGTTGATTCATTGATTGATGGATGGATGGATGGCTTGATTTTTTTTGTTTTAATAATTGCAAAAAAAATATGTTACTGAGTTTAGATTTACTTTACGAGTATTACTATCTTCAAGATGAAATTCATTATTATGCACACTAAATGTAACTATTTCTTTTAATTTAGATTGAGAAATTACTAGAAATAATAGTTCTATAACTTAACATTTCAAATATATTTTATTTCAATTTCGATCATCTACTTACAGAATGCCAAAACCATCTAAACAAACAGGCTAAACCAACGCGTGTGAAACGCCAAGGTAATACTGAGTTTACATTCAAAGTGACAACAAAACATAGTTTCACGTCTTGCAATTAAGATGAAAAACACTGAAACTGCTGAACAAGACTATATTATTCGTAAAAAATAAATTACACGTGTAATTTTTTTTTTTTACGAATAATATAGTCTTGTTCAGCAGTTTCAGTGTTTTTACATTCAAAGTATGTAGCTTAAAATGATCCTTAATTTTAAAATAAGAAAATTTGTAATTGTACGATTACTATTCTTAATAGTGAATTGCGTACAAGATTTTAAAAATGAAAATTTCAAGTAACGGCATTTATTGTACAGTTACAAAGGAACATAAATTTGAAGCATAAGTTATTAATTTTTCCTGTGTTCACTACTAGTGCAATCTATAGCATAATTCATTTTCTTCTTTATAAATTTGCCAGAAACATATTATAGCTGCAGTTTGCACTATGGTTCATGATCCAATCCAAATCTAATTATTTTATTTAATAACTCCAGGAATACTGCTTTAATCAGGATGAAACTTGGTACAGTGATTAATAGTAACGTTCTTTATAGATAAACGAAACATTAGTAAAACCCGTTTAGATACGACGGAAATAAAAAAATACGCAACTTTTCAATTGTTACTCCGAGGTTAATGTCATGAAATTACTAAATAATGTACTTTTATAGTTTTTCATGATATTTGTGATTTAGAGCTCAAACTCTTTAAACGAAATATAGTACTGTGACAACTACACTTTAATTCTAAACACTTCCTGTAGCATTTAATTCCTAGACGGTACCTAAAGCATCAAATTCCGGTGTTTATCCAGCCGTGACGTCATAGAATTACAAAAAAATCAGAGTATATGTGACGTCTTGCAGACACTTTGTTCAATAAGTATATTTTAATATTTCGTTTTCTACTGAAATATTGACGGAATATAATATATTTTTTTTCCTGAGAAGTAGAAAATCCAATCCTAAATGTGATAGGAGGTGACGCCAGAAAACTTCCAACCAACATTTTCAAAGTAACGGGTTAAATATGTAATTGCGAGGGTCAGGATAGCAAGCCAACCCTGCACGCCAATCAAACTATAAACAGCGTGTCACGTGATACAGCTTCCGGCCACCATATTGGCAAATAATTATATATGTCGGGTTCTACTACAGGCATCGAGGAGGAATAAACAGTGCCTAACTGAATAGTCATACGTAAGATTAACACTTAAATACGAAAGCAACCATCAAATTTAACGTAAGGAAAAACATGTCTTATTTAGAGTATATGGGAAATCACTTTATTTTTCTGTTTTCCATATTAAAAAAATGGGAAATAGAGAGGAAACGAATGCCCCCAATTTTCATAAACTATTTTTATTAAATGAAATTATGCTAGAAACTATGAATAGTCATTTATTTTCTCAGAATTCCACCGTTAAAATGATAGTTATTCAAAGTCAGAATAGCAAAATATGTGACGTCAATTGGTTACAGTGGCTATTTTCAGAACTTTGTACATTTTAAAATCTGGAATTTTAATAGTTGTTGGAATAATGATATCTTGCTCAGGATTGCATCCAAAAGTATTATGTCTATCAGAATAACAAAAATGTGTGAACTATGAAAGCAAAATCTATTATTTAGAACTCACAACCATACCCGTCGTTACCGCCTAGTTTCTTCTAGCCAAGAAACATTTGACTCTACTTCCTTTCTAGTCTAGAAACAATTATTCAATGACTGAATTCAAAATTGTAATTTTAATTTTGGGGTCTTTAGGCAATTTCGACTCAGGCTGTATGGATGATGATGAGATAAAAAAAAAACACGAACATGGTTTGTTGCCCACCACAAACCTCACATTCCATGAACAGAAATAGAACCGACGATCCCTAGCCACAAAGGAAAGCGCTCTATCTTTGCGTCACTGTGGCACGTTTGAATGATTGGTTAGGGATGACATTAGAGCTCTCACGTCACACCCATCTTGCAATTCCTTTTTCTTTGCAGTAAACATTTTTTTAATTGTCAACTGAGAATAAACTAATTCGATGCGTAAAGGTTACAATACTAGCTGTATCTCGTGATTCGGTTAAGCAAGCTAGAACTTGATTTTATCTTCTATTTGCTTTCGAAAATTAGACACTACCTGCAAAGTTGGACAAGTAGCCAGAAATAAAATATTACGAATTCAATTTTTTTCCGGGTTATTTTCTAATACGACAGTTAACGCCATTAGCCATATTGTATTCAATTCAAGACTTATAAGATTGAATTAGTGTCATATGATACGACTCTAGGCTTGTATTTAGGAACAATCATTACAATTATAGTCATTTTGCAATACGACTAACTTTGCAACCGATGAAAAGTTATGATCGTGTCCTCAAAACAAACAGCCACACATATTCATAAATTAGGAGCAAGCAATTTATCCTGCAAAAAATGAAAGACTGCAATGCATTCATGAAACAAATATGGAATACTATAGTAATGTTATGTTCAAGGCTTCTGAAATGTGTGTTTGCGTGGACATGACTCGCGTCTAAAAGTAAAATTAACTGGAATACTATCCTATATATTAGTCCGCAATATGTAGGTAATTAGTAATTATACAGGCCTTCCCTAAAATTATGTTCAGTGATATATAGCTCTGTTAGTCGTAATGGATAGGTGAACAAATAAAATGCATGTTAATGGTAAGCATGAACTCACATTGGACTCATTAATATAAAATGCGAGGCACACAGCAAACAATGATATTTTGTGAAATGAGGGTGAACGCCACCTTGAATCATGGTTCATTCCCGGTGCATTGGATGCGGATACTTATTTACATATGTTACAATGGTGTGCAATGTCTGTCTTAAATGAGGGTAAGAACTTTGCACTTACTTCCAGTACGATGGTGCACTCCTCCGTTATGGTATTTCTATGCATGTCTGTTTGCATAAACAGTTCCCAGAGTGTTGGATCAGATGTCATGATTCCGTAGAGCGTTCGACACGGTGCCAGATCTAACTTCGCCGAATTATTGCCTGTGTGGCTATTTGAAATCAAAGATATATGCTGTAATAGTTCGAGATATTGAACATCATCTTCGGCTGATTTATTGAGACCTGTTATACTGTAATGCGCGATACGATGAAGAGTGGCCTTCCTAATTTCCTGAAACGTATGAGAAAGTGTGTTGCAATACATGGTAAATATATGGAGAACGTGCTGTAAGCAGCATCAATGTTAATTTGTCTTCTTTTTTTGTAAGTGTCATAAGTTACATGCCAGCATGTTCCAATCGTGGTTATTGTTTTAAGGCTACTGTTATTTTCAACAATAAACAATGTTGCCAAATGGCTTTCACAAGTGTTTCCTTTCCCAATTCCAGCACAGAATACCACAAGACCTGATTATCAATTAAAATTCTTATTTCGAACCCAATACGTTGGACTCTAAGGTGTTTCCTATTATTCTACAATATCTTCGCCATTCATAATAGAGAGTTATATCACTAAAATTTAAAATTCTGTTATTTTTTAAATATTAATGAACAGTTTCAAATTAACGAACAGGTATTTCTAAGTAGTTAATTTATTGCAACAGCTTACCTATTATATGAAACTAAATTATTAAAAGAGAGATGTATGAGCTATAAATATCTAAGTACTAAAAGAAATTCAAATTCAAAATTAAAATTAATAAAACGTAATTATTATCTGCCTCATATTGCAGCACAACAACTCTTTGTTCCAAAAGAAGCTCTTTGTAAGTAATTGAGGTAATTCTCTTTTATGTAATAATAAATTGGATTCATGTTTTTAAAATACAAATAGTGTTGAATGAAATAAGAGTGAACTATAATTGTACACTGTAAAGATAAGTAAATAAATCATTTCGACTTATACATAAGCGTTTTGTTTACATTTGGACAATTATACAGTACGATTACTACTATGTAAAGAGCCATATGTATGCTGAGGTATTACTTACAGGCATTGCTAAGATATCTTATTTCTGTTTGAATAAAATAAAATGTAATATAATTAATTATGTTATTAATAAAGTTATATTTCTGGAAACCAGTCGATCTATTCCTACTTTTCGAATGGGTCACACAAGATCGAATTTTCCGCCATTAAAATTACATTTGAGGACCACAAGGAAAGAACGAGTTTTGTCCATATCTGTTTAAATTTAGATAATATCATCATCTGATTGCCATTTGAAAGAACTTTCTAACAATATATCATGCATAAAGAGAATGTGGTTTGTTCCTCTATTACAATCCCATTTTTATTTGAGGTGCAGGTATAGGCATTAATAATTGTGGACTTTTAAAATGCTCTGCTGTAAAGTCAGGAAACTGGACGAAGCACTTTCTTTTCCTGGTATCTTCATTTGAGAGCTTCCTATGAATATACTTACGGTAGTTATTAATTACTCGATAATCGTATTAAATTAGTAAGCAAACAAATTTTTCCTCTTAAAGCCATCTTAATAAAATCAATACCAACGAACAACAAAATGATATTTATCGACCTTATCCGACTCTTGTATGTTTTGTAACGAAGAGCCTTCAATGTATACGATACTTTACAGCACAAAATGTGTTATCAATTTTAAATTCATCAACAGTCTTCACTTTTAATCTAACGTCTTCAAGTTGTACTTACTATTTATTAAACTACGAAAGACTTCTGCTAATAGAAAATATGTATGGTCTTTACAGTTCTGTTATCGAAATAGTTATTACACGTAAATAATTCTGAGTAGGATCGTTATAAAATTACAAAACGTATATTTGATCAATTTAACAACTTCAGCGAGACCTTCTAAAGCTACAAGGATGAAATTCACTGTCCGTTTCTGTAAGACTAACAAACAGAACAAATGACAAAACTGCAACATTTATCTACTTATTCTCTACATTTTGACAACTTAACATTCAGCCCATACTTTAAAGCAAAACTGAATTATTTTTAATAGCTAAACATTTTATTTAAACTAAGAAATAGAAAATAAAATGTGTTATTATATCTACAAACTGTTTGACGAAACTTCACATCTAACTTATGCATTTGTTAAATTATCTTATAATGGTACTGCATTTACTTATACGCGAATATTTTTTTCTTTTTCCCACATTAAACTTAACTGAAATAAGTGCAAACAATATATTCTTTATGCTAGTATTTATTCCTCGTAAGGTGAGCAGAACGAATGTAAGATGATAGGTAGTGATTAGTCTTCCCCCTGAACTTCAATTTCAGTTTTTCAACATCAAATTACCTTGAATATACTCTACACGCGTAAAGGTAAATGACATAGTATACTTATTCCATTTCTATGCAATAAATAAAATATAACCTTTTTTTGCAAAACAGATGTTTTCATTTACAGTTCCTTAGAAGTAATAAATCATCCCAACATCAAAAAAATAGTTTTGTAATTCTACAACTTATTCCATTTACCTCGTGATATAATTTGTATTAAGTAATACATGTTAAGAAGAAAGAAAGAACACATTTATTAAAGCTTATTAAAAATTAATTGGTTCATAATTTAAATTATACTCAATTTATCTTGTGAACTGAAAAAATATTTTGTAAATTTATAACTTGTTAATATGTTTCTTCTGTCTGATATTGAACACAAACTTCCAATGAGTCTGTAAAACAATTGAAACGAAAATATAGAAAATTATAAACATTGTTCAATAGTAAGTTTGTTCGAATATCTTACAGAATCAATTTTGCACGTTAATTTACTTTTCATAGCTTCCCAGGGATCAGGAGCTCCTTGTAAGTTAATTTCATTATAATATCACCTCAAGGATTTCAATTTTGACAAACTCACACTTTTAGGAATCGCATACTACTGAAATGTGGTATTTTAAAACCTAAAAGGAGAACTATAGCCTAGTTTTCATAATTTAAATTCTGTCAGTTTTGTAAGACCAGAGTAGTAGCGAAAATGATCAGTGACTTTTATTTAACATCATCACTTGCACGTTTTGAGAAACAAAATATTTTTCTTGTTGAGGATTGTACTTTAGATCACAAAGTTATAACGCTAAACAATAAATTATTTTAAGGTATTTTGGAAAGTATTATTTGCTTAAGCTCTTCTCTTATAACTTCCATTCATAACGAATAGCATATAGGTATACCTGCTAAACATAATATGTGCACAAAACTAGAAATATCGAAGATAATTTTCATATTGACTTGTACAATCGCTAAAATTATTGTTCGTTATTCCTTATCTTATTTCCGTGATCCTAGATCGATGGGTTCGTGAACTTTGAAACAAATCCATTTACAAATTTTATATTAATATGATGTTAGAATATAGTTTTTGGTAAACTTTATGGCCTCCAATCTTGCAACTCATCTAACCTTGCAAACAATAACACTTCGAGTAAAAGCATGGCGGACTTGTAATAATAAAGTATTTTCAAGTGAATGTTTTTCTATGTAGAATAAAATAAATGCAAAATCTAATCATGTAAAATGAAAAACAATTTTATACCATAAACATTTTGTCAACCTTTTAAGTAATGCAAGTATTTAAAATAGCCAAAATATTTAAAACATTAAACAATTAATTATTTAAAATGATTAATGTAATTGGTGTTCTGAAAATGGAAATAAATAAAGTTGCCATGTTTTGCTAAGCATGAGCAGAACGACATGTTAGTTACTTGTGCAATGCATTGAAATAAATTACGTCAAACGGAATTGTATTCACCTCAAAGCGAACAACTCCTATGTTGAGAAAATTTACTTACTTCCTCTATTAGGAAAGAAAATTCTTCGAAAACCTAGATCAGTAAAGCACCTTACGTATATGTTTTCAGCCTTATGACAAGGGTATAAATTAGTATATAAGACTCGCAACACCTCTTTTTTGGTTCCAAGATTCAGAGCTTCAATTACAATTCAGGCTGCTCACGAAAAAAATATTCTGGCAGTTCGTCCTGTGCTGAGCCGGAATTGGTCTGCAGAGGCTGATTGAATAGAACATCCATCCTTTAGTCTTCCAGGTATGAATACCGGAAAATATTCTAAGTTGTATTTACTTGTGCATCTGGCATAGAGCTAGACAAACTTGATATTATATATCTTTATTATTTATTTTGAATAGTTTTCGCGTATTTACTAACTGTCCATAGTTGTTAAACAAGGTTATACTAAAATATACTAAATTAAGTACCATTTCAGGTAATTAAGTACCACAGTCGCGATATCACAAAACTCCTCTTTTAGAGTAACCGGCCAAATGAGCTATCAAAGTTCATCTGTTTGAACCGAAATATCTGCAATAACTTTTTCGTTGAACGATAAACTACGACAATTCTCGCTACCAATCCACAAATTTCACATTAACTTCACATTCCGTTGTGGGCATAGATGAGGACGTTTACATGGTGAATAATCTTCATCTACACCCTAGCAAACACAAATACTCGAGGCGTTCGCAATGTTATGTTCTTCTGCATATTAACTTAATGTATTGCCCACCTTAAAAGAGTCAAATTTTAATCTCTTCTCTACACTTTATGTATACAAAGATATGCTCGGATGTATTTTTCTAGCATTGTATTAAAAGGTGGTTTTGGAAGCCTTGAAAAGAACTGAAAAACCTAGGCGAGAACGGAGATAAAAAACTAGACTTTCGGTGATAGTTTTGTACCTTAACCTTCAAGTCGGGCATATAATGATGTTCACATGACCCGGATTTTACATGCTTGAAAGACTACATTTAGCATTATGTCACAATGTTTAAATTTTATAAAGGCCAGCATACAAATTTAAGTTAAACATAACTATGTTACTGAACCTTAGTGTAAGACGTACAGTATGCGTCTAACCGCTTCTAGGAGAGAGATTTTGGGTTCCGCGCACGCGTAAGTTGAATCGGCCTGACAGGTTGATCAACTGTATTAGGAGTATACACTAAATCTGTCACTTTCTTCGCTATATAGTGCATACTTGAAGTATTGACACAAATTTCTGGGGGGGGGGGCTGATTATTACAAGAAAACATGAAACCTTAGACTCAATTTCGAACCATGTAGTTTCAGAGCTACAAGATCTTAACGTTACAGTTACATCGTCACAAATTGCATCATAGCTCGGCAATGATGTAATTTGTTTCGGCTTAACAAACCACAATTGAAGTGGTACTCAATACATAAATTTAACTTTGTTTATGATTGGTGAAAATACCATTAAGGGGACTTCTATGCTTATCCTATTAATTCGTTTAATTCTTTCAGAGTGTAGTTATTAAATTGTGGGATACCTGTCTATGCGCCACTCTCAGATTCATAAGCATGACTTAATTGGATGAAATAGGTATCCCAATGTAAGAATTACATTGTCAAATTAAATGAGCAATTTAAAAATTACATAGGACGATTCAATTTTCATTTGTTGAGTCGACACCGCTTAATCGTTATGTGTTTAGAAATGACGATGTAACCTTACTTCTAAGCACCTTTAGATTCGAAACTACGTATGTTTAGAAATTTCTTCAAAACAACTCTCTTTTGTTGTTTTGATGTAGATAATTTCCTCCCAAAGTTTGAGCCATTATTTGAGGAATACACTTTACTACAAAGAAGTTTGATACACAATGTAATAATCCTGATGTTCTCACAACATATTTTGAACACAACGTATAGGACGAAAGTATAGGTATAAGATATTGCAACAACTACAAAATTCACTTAATGATATCCACAATTCCTGTGCACATTTGTACAACTTTTATTAGATCTATAACTAGACTGGATATAACACTTAACTATATCTGGATATAAAGTGTACAAGCAGTTATTTTTTCTCTAATACAAGAAAAATTGTTTCCGTAAATATTGATATATACAAATGTATTTCTTTTGCTAGTACCCATTTGCAAGACACCAGAAGGTAAGTTTAACAATTTTGAATACCACAAATATACATAACATATTATTACGTTATTGAGATGCAAAAGATCCTCTTTATTTGTATGTAAACAATTGATAGAACTTTATGATTGTAAATTATGTTATTTTTAAGTAAATATGTAAGTGTTATTAAAAAATGTGCAATTATTTAAAAGTATTATTGTATAAACTACTTACTTATATTTAATTGAATTCTCGATGTAAAATAGAGTGAGTATGTTTCTTTAGTTTTCAATGATATCTAGATGAAGTGACGAACTATATTTCTAAAAATTAATGAGAGATTAGAATCACTGAATTGTATAACGTTTAAAATATGGCATTTAAAAAAATTATTAAAAATACTATTTAAATGTTATTCTAAATCTATCTTTTCCGATTAATACTGTTAGTATAATTTCCGACTAGGTCATTTCTTAAATGTCGCGTGTAATGTACAGGAACTAATCTTAATGTACTAATATATGTTCCAGCATTTATTAGACACATACTTATGTATCAAATATTACATTTTATAGTCAAGTATCTACTATCGCAGCAGTCATATTTCAACAACCAGAAAAGTAAGTAAAATCTATCTTTGTATTATGTCTTAAAATTACAATTCTTAAGCTTAAGTGAAATTGGTAATTTAGTATAATTATTTAAACTCTAGGATCAAAGAATTTAAAATATATGTTACAATTAGAAAAAATCTACACTAAAGGTGTTTAAGTTCCAAAAACATTAAACGTTATGTTTATATCCTGAATGTACAGTCTGTTTAAATTTTAGTGGTAAAAGCTGCAATTCCACTGAGCTGTATTTTACCATCTAGAAAGATCGATAGATAGAATCACTGGCGTGTGAATCATTTTGAGTCCAATGGTATAAGGCATCGATTACTGAACTTTAGTGTGTAGAGCAGCTGGTGTTCAGCGAAGGAACTCGAATTGATCTGCAAAAAGATTGGAAAGTAAAACAAAAGAAATATAATGTTTGTGCAATTTTAAACTGTCTAGATACCTCAGTATTGGGTACAAATTACTATTTAGTTTGTAAGGCGTCCTGTGAAGCAGTTTGTCTAGTAAGCAAATGTCATGACTGAGTTTAGTCGGCTTCTCATCCGTAGTTTATGTTTCACCTATAATAGTTAATCCTTTAAGTTAGAATCCACTTCTAAAAACAAATTGTTAGGTGTAGTTATAAACAAAATGCTAAAATGGGATGATCTCATTCTTGAACTTAATAAAACCTGAAAGTGTCTCCTTCATCATATATAAATTACAAGTGATTGTATATCGACAAACTCGACTTTCATATTATGCGACATTTTATGTTCTTATTAGCTTTGGAGGTGCATCACATGTTAGTGTAAATAGTTTTCATATACAAAAGGCGGTTAGAACTATTTTAACATGAGCCCGAGGTTATCATATAAAGAAGATCCGCCTAAATCTTAAAATTTTCAAACACTTACATTCCTATATAAGACCGTAGTATTACAAATAAAAATAGTCACTGATTTCCTTACACGACAAAATATACGCGTTTATCATATACGACACAAATAAACATATTGGTAGAAAGACAAAATTTCGCAAGTACTGATTCTAGTATTTACTCATTGTGTACTAGACTACACATATAATAAACTATCCAATTATCTTATATATTTGACTTTTATAGAGTCACCTAGTATCCTTAGATAACTCTATATAATAGAGTATTAATGCTCTGGCTATGCGTGGAAATTGGTTGGTCCACCTAAAAGGCAATATATAATTAGTAAGTTGTCTTGACCCTACTCTATCTAGCATGCAGTCGGGATGCAGCCGTCCGATTTTACGAATCTATACTCCCCCGAAACTATCCTAACTAGCCCAGGAGCCAAAATAAACATATAAATAAAACAAGGTTCTCTGTAGCACCGTTTATTACAGTTACTAACTGCTCACTCCCCGAGTCAGGTAACTGTTTCGGCCGACACCCAAGAATAAGTGATTCTACATCAAGATATAAGCTATTATATATCATCCGCTTCGGAGGGTTAATGCGGTCTACGGTTATGAAAAGTAGTATATT
Organism: Lepisma saccharinum; assembly: GCA_022664845.1. NCBI lineage: Eukaryota > Metazoa > Arthropoda > Insecta > Zygentoma > Lepismatidae > Lepisma > Lepisma saccharinum. The sequence continues at coordinate 55,064 of JAGDQP010002085.1, forward strand.
TATAGATTTAATATTTTGAAACATATTTATAAATGGCAAATTGCATCTAAAACAGTTAAATTATTTATTTAATTAGTTGGCAACGTAAAATTACTTACTTATTGCTTCTCTGCTTATAAATAGTTGCGGTGCAATTATTATGGATATTCGTGCGCCATGTGAAACGTCCTTCCTCTAACACACACAATTTTTCTTAAGTCATAATGATAAAAATAAATGTTTAATTCAAAAGTTTAGAATGTTCTTCAGTAGTATATCTCAAAGACTGAGATATGCAAAGTCTTCAGCATTCAAATTGATTTAACTGTAATTCAAATTAAATTCCATAATATTTTAGTTTCCAAAAGGGTAAATTAATGCAGGAAATATCGAGGGTGACAATTATTTATACAAAGTGAGGCACTCGCTCAACAAAAGAGCCGTCACATATGCCCCTGCCAAGAAGAAAAATTTCGAAATTCTGAAAGGATTGCGAAATTTTTATAATTGTTTACAGATTTCATTTAAATAATACTTTATAGGTTCATTCGTTACGCGAAACTTGATTCATCACCGATTTTCACTAAATACACTTCTATTTGTAGTTTATTCACACGAGCGTTTTCCATTCACTCGAATATTCATACTTCTAAACATTTTCACTGTTGAGATCAGTCTATTATATCCATTCACTACTGTGACCATTCTATACACTAAATATTTACTTCGCACAGGAAATTCGCATGAAAAAGAGATCGCTTAAGAAGAATGGCATAAAAGTTCTCCAATAGTTTGTCAAAGAAAGGGAAACTAAAGATGAGTTCTTGGATTCTGTATACCATGCTGCTGCATCGACTTCCAATTATAGACTGTCTTAGCTTGACGGTGGTCACTGACAGGTAATAATGCTACCACTGGTTCACTGCATACTATTATTACTCCTTCTTCTTGTGATTTACTGCCTCCGGTGATGAACTTGTTTATATGGACATCTATTTGCTTAGTATTTGAGCCTCATCCTAATAGGTATGGTAACAAAGGAAAGCAATATAGGACTTCTAGGACATATTTGTAAGAGCATATCTGATTCATTTTGCTAGCTGTCCATAACATTACTTAAATTATTTTTCATTCTTCGACTTGCCTACATAATCCTTATATTGCCGTATATATTTGGGGATAATCCACTTTCCCTCTTCCTATCCATAGTCATTTTTTTTTCTTCTACATAAAGATAAAATGAATTGTATGGGCGGTAACAGTACTATGGCTTACGCCCGTCCCGCTTTCTTCTAGAGTTTATGCTTCTTTAAATATGTTTCGTTTTATTACTTATTTAACTTATTTAAACTAAACAACCATTGGCTTCATGACACAGTCAGATAATCTCTTGTTATCCGAATACTTTGATAAAGGGTTCTAGCCATTGACTCAACCACAGTCCTCTTAAATTTTAAAAATTTCAATTTAGTTTTATCATATCGAAAATATATTTTAAAAATTCTGGTACTTATCTGGGAAGATGCAGAAAACTTGAGCGTTGACTTAACAAAGGACATGACATCTCTTATTTTTACTCTGTCAGATGTTAAATATGTTGTTTGTTATAATTGTAATTATGTGTTTGCTATTACTATTGACTCTTTATGGTATGATGTGGCTCCGATACTTCTCTCGTGGGATTCGGGAGACCATGGACATTGGGTTGACCAAGGTCCACAGATTTTTTATCTTTTCTGTATCGTTTGCTTTATTTTGTGTGATCAAAATATTATCTGAAAATCTGTCTCATGTAAATTTTATCCTCCGCCGCCGAGGAACTTCTGCCGCCGTCCACCTCTGTTGGTCTTCTGGCCTGCCGCAGGTCGACTACTGCCGTCATTCTATCCTGGTAACGTCGCCATTGGCTTTAGATGCAGAGGTATTGCTGTTATATGACTTCGTGCACTAGTATCTTTTTGGTAGTTTAAATTACTAGCCGAAAGTCACGGTAGTATATTTTCATGTAGTTGAATTTCTCCAAGAAGCTGTATCCTAAAATTATATCAAACGGACTGTTTCTATTACACTATTATGAAGATTTATCTGACATCATTCGGTCAGTTGGATAATAGCATATATCTTCCCTCTTGTTTTGATGTTCTTTCCATTAATGGATTTCAGTCTTATGTTTTCCACGCCTACCACATTTGGTTTAGCTGATTTATATTTTAGTTTTGATTGTCTTGAAGAATGATTTTATTCAACGAGAAACAAGCTCCAGTATCGCACAAGGTGACTGTTAGGATGCCACCAATCTCAATTTTCATTAAGGGTAACTTCATTGGCTGTCCAAGAACATAGACATATTCAAAAACAGAATATGGCGGGTTCAGACAGATCATTAAATCCTTCTGCTTGGATCTAGTCCTGGTCGGATGGATTCCTCACCTCCCTGGACTGAATAGGGTTTTCCACATAGCTGGTTCTGGATCATCAGTTATCGAGAAGGTTCTTCCCAAAGGTATTCCATCTTGGGCTTCCCTGATTGCCCCTTGTTAGATTAAGGACTTCTGTTTGATTGATGCAGGCAGTCACATTTTCAATATAACTGACTCTTTTTTCAGGTCTCGGTTCTCGTTTTACCACTTCCATTTCATTCATATTGTCAGTATACCTTCGGAATCGTTGATCACCATTTTTTGTTATTATTGTGATTATAATTTTCACTCTTCTTAAAGTTTTGCATAGTCTGTTTTCCTCGTTATATCGATTATTTTAGTTGCTAAGTCTATTTCCATTACCTCTGACTTCATCATTCCTTCCCAGGAATGTCAGTAAGCCTTGCGATGTATTATAATTTTTACACGCTAATAATCTTTGTACATCGTATGGGAGTGCAAAGTTTCCTTATACAATTCTCCATCCAATAAATTAGGGTCCACTCGTGTCAACTTCGTGATGCGTTGAGTCACCTCTGGTTCCGTACTTTCCTCATTCTGCCAATCAATCTTCGTTTGCATAACTGCTCTATTCATCGCTTCTATAATATCCCGACTATCTTAAGGGATAAAAATTGTGAGAATGGTCGTTTGCATGAAACATCCCCACATTCAAAATTCTTCACACTTTCTGAAAATTGAACAACTGGAACTCTCACGATATTGTGGTATTCCGCTACAATTTATACCCGAATAATAACTCGTCTTGTCGGTCTTCAATTGTGAAAATAGTTTCAAGTACATTGGTTATCATATTGTGGATTACAAAACATATTTTTTTATTTATTTTTAAATACATTAACCTACTTTATATACTTATTTTACTATTATTACTCGTTTTACAAAGTTAAATAGCTACCTTGTTTTAATGCAATTAGTGGAGAAATGACATAAAACTCCCCACTAAAAATAATGAAGAAAGTCTTCATTCGCCAATCTACCTCTTGTAACAAATCATAAATTGAACGAAATTTTATTTACATCAAATCTATATGATCTAATATCATATAAATTGATTTAACCTTTTCTGGTTAAATTCTTAAGTGATAATCTCAAAGCCCTGTTTTAGCATGCCGAATAATTTGTGCTTTCACAAAAGTTGCAGATTTATTGGGCACATTTTTATCAATATTCACGTTACTACAGATGGAGGTTCTGCCTGTTTAAAATATTATTTATCATTTAACCTTTTCAATATTTTAAATTCTTGGTTCTTTTGGTTATGTTGACAGATTTCAAAATGACGCTTTCTTATTATTATATAAATTTTAGTTTAATGCATTTTAGCGATATAAAAAATTGTCAAAGTTTATGTAATCATGTGAAATCTTCATCTTCTAATCTATTAAATTCACCCACCCACCTTAAAATAATGAAAAAACAGTCTTCATTGCCCAATCTATCAGAATGTGCTTACGATACACACAATACTGTGTAAAGAAGATTATTGAAGTCAGCACAAATTCGGAGAAAGCATATCCCATTTGCAGATGGCCCGCTGTCATGCATGTCTTATCGATCGATAACTCTCTATCATGCACTATTCAATCCCCAACAATTCATGTGTTCTTGACTGGACCTGCCTGTCCTTATTGAAACTGAATCACAATACACCATCATTGATAAAAGTATTGCAGTTACTCAAGTCGTCACATGAATGTGGTTCTATATATCATACTGCATATATGGAATATTCCATAAATATTTGTATTTGATCATTGTTTGATCTTCATGATTTGAATAACTTCGTATGAATAACTTTAAGTAATTGCCAATTTTCATTTGTTTATTATTTGTTTAACTTTATGGAGTTGTTAGAAATCCAAGCATGTCAAAAGTCTGAGTGATAACAATTAAGAGTCCAGTACTTTTTGTAACATAAATTAGAATTCTTTATCAAAGCATTAGAAAAAGTTTTATCATATAATTCGCCTGAGAAAAGGTGAAAAAACTTAGAATTCCCCAAACATATTGACTTCCACCTGGATTGAAATCTATAGGCACTTCCTTAGTGATCTGACCTTCATAATTGCTAACTATTACTTTATAATTTCAATTTTGAGCTTTTTAATTGCCTTACAATAAGCAGTTTTATAAAATTTTATTTCGAGATTGTTGCGTTATTTCGAGAAATAAATATGTTCTAAACATTCCAGTTGAGCGTGATCCTCAGAACATTGTGGACGCTATTGATGACGCTGCAAGCAACGATTTTAAACCAATAAATGGTGAGTTTAAGTTACAAATTAAATTTTTTCGACTTTCAAACTACACGTATATATTTTATATTCGACATTAATGGTAGATAGATAATGAGATGGAACTTGGAAGTATTTATGTTGTTATTAATTAAAATTTTAATTCATATTTAGTTTCAATTACTTAAGTAACCCGCATTTCTTTATCAACAGTAGTTTGCAATTAAAATGCTGAGGTTATTGACTTCACTGTATTATCTTCTATCACATTACTAAGAGTGTATTGTTCCAGAATGTCTGGGAAATCATTTAAATATCATAAGAAGGTAAATGACAAAAGTAAATAATAACAGTAAATTATATAATGTATTAACTTTACCTATCTTCTGAAAAACAACGTAGAACTTCTTATGTAAGTCGAAAAGTTATAAATGAATATATTAAGTATCTGGGATATCTAATATATATCAGGACAGGATCATATTTGAAAGCAAACAGCAGTACAGTAATATCTGCAACTTATCAGACATGAAAGTTCCAAAAGACGTATTTCTTAAAAAAATAACTGTTTTGCAAAGTATATTTCTCAAAATTAGTGAATTAATTGCAATATAAACCTTTCGCCATTAACACTCGACACCATAAAAGCCATTTAACATTGTACAGCTATTTGATATATGACATTATAAGAAACAATAATTTCATTCTCTCTAACCTTAAAATCTCAAACTTCTGAGAGTAACATTCCGAGTTTCTTTTCACTGTCTATAGTGGAACTTTGAACCTGATCTTGTGTGAATTGTGTATTCATTAGTTTACAAGATGAGATTGGAGAAGAGTTCTTGCATACTCACACAGAAAGGAAAATCAGCTTGATGCGTCCACTAAAAGGACCATATTGTTGACTGAATTGATACATTTAGCTATTCGCTTAGGCAGCTTCATCAAGTGTTCATACAGTTATCGGGAATACGATTTATTACATTGTAAGTACTTTCGCTCCTTCACCATACGGCTACTTCAGGATTAGGAAACTTTTTCGAAAATTTCTCTTGTTCATATTTCTCGTTGGGAGGCATGTGCCTCTCTACTTCGAGCACTCGATTACATCGATTTGGGATTTAGTTTTCTAACATTGACTGAGTCGTACCAAGAACCCCTTGGCGTCTAACAAATTTCTTCAGGACGAGAGAAGTTTTTTTTTTCTTAAAGAGTCTTGAGCGGTTTACTCCATGTTCAAACAGATGCCGTTGTAGCATGTCATTGATATAAATTTATTTTTATTTTCGGAGGTTTATTTTTTTTGGACGGTGGGTACAATATATTCCCCGTTGTAATTACATAAAAAGGGATCAAAAGCGGATGTCAACATTTATAGATCGATTTGTCTGTCCTCAAAATTCTCCAAACTAGTCGAGAAAATTATGCATAATAGACTATACAAATACTTAAAAGGTAATGATATCATATGCAGTTCTCAACACGGGTTCATCAACAAAAAGTCCACAGAAACAGCCATACATTAATTTTTACATAAAGTTAAGTGCGATATCGATAACGGAAATTATCCTATAAGCATCTTCTGCAACTTAACAAAAGTCTTTGACTGCCTAGTTCATTCAGTTGTCTTAAGCAAACTAGATTCGTATGGAATTAGAGGTATCGCTAATAATTGGTTTCAATAGTACTTATCAGATCCAACGCATGTGGTCCAATTATCTTACACACAACAATCGCCATCTTATATTCATAAAATACAATCTAGACCACTTCTAAATGAGAGAGGCGTTCCACAAGGTTCAGTACTTGGGCCCATACTTTTCCTTCTATATATATAAATGAATTATCGATGAACATAAATCACGGAAAACCTATTTTGTATGCTGACGACACTAGCATAATTATTTCTGCAAGTAAAGATTATAATATACAAAATACCATCGACAATACTACTTTTCAACTAGAACAATGGTTCCATAGCAATAGATTAAAGCTGAACTCCGAGAAGACTAAATGCATGCATTTTCGTCCGCCTCGCTATACTGTAAAGAACTTGCCTAACGTAAGAATTTACAAAAAATGTATTTTTTAGGAATTATTATGGATAGTAATATATTATGGCATGACCACATCAACCAATTGTGTAAAGAGTTACATTAGTGTACATAATATCTTCAAACATATATGTCATCAGATCCCTACTTACAATTTTAGATAGATTATCAATTATGTCACTATACTTTGCTATTTTTTACTCACAGGTGAAATATGGAATAGCATTCTGGGGTGGTTCACCCAAATCAGAAGCATTTTTTCATCTTCAGAAATATATCGTCAGAATAATCACACACACACAAAAAAAAGAGATTCAGATGCCGTAGCTTGTTCCCGAAACTTAAAATAATGACAATGCCTTGTATTTACATTTGTAGTGTTCTAATCATTATGAAAGAATATATATATATATATATATATATGAGTTCCAAAAAATTCTGACGTTGATAATTACCAGACGAGAAACAAAGACAACTTATTTCAAATTAGACATAGAACAACAACATTTTTCAGGTTTATTTTTAACACAGGTATAACATTTTTCAATCACCTTCCGTTACATGTTAGAAATATTACTGAAACTCAAAAATTCAAAAAAGAGGTTCGCAACATGCTAGTGAAAGGAACGTTTTATTCAACTACAGAATTTATATCTTGTGATATGAGATCCTTAAATAACAAACAACACTGAGATCATTACTATTGATGTAATAATTATGACAACACGTATATTATTGGTTCTAAGGTGCCTTATATCTGTGGTAGTAAAACGTATTCCATTATTTTGCCAATAGATGGCTTCAGTGATCTGTATCTCGCGTTGTATAAGTCCGATCGGGTTCAACGAGATGGCGCTCAAACGATGAGAGTGCGTACTACAAACACTGTTCAGATAGTTATGATGAGTTGACTCAGTGTTGTGTGAGCGCGCGTCAAAATGGACACTAGCAAAGAGAAAATACGCTATATTTTACAGTTTTTCTTTGATAAAGGCGATAACGCAAGCCAGGCGGCTGCAAATGTGAATAGCGTTTATGGTAATGGTACTGTAACAGCCAATCACGCGCAATTTTGGTTTCGTCTATTCGGTGCCGGTAATTTTGACGTCAAAGATGTACCACGCACTGGAAGGCCACGTGTCGAACAGTCGATAAAATCATGGACATTGTCGCGTCCGACCGTCATGTAAGTACTGTTTCGATTGCCCAAGAGCTAAATATTGCACAAAAAACCGTGTGGAACCATTTGCATAAGGCTGGATACACAAAGTAGCTTGATGTATGGGTGCCACACGAGTTAACGCAAAAAAACCTCATGGACCGAATTTACATCTGCAAATCTCTGCTGAATCGCAACAAAATCGACCCATTTCTGAAGCGGTTGGTGACTGGTGATGAAAAGTGGATCACTTACGACAACGTCACGCGAAAACGGTCGTAGTCGAAGCGCGGTGCGCCGGCGCAAACGGCGCCCAAGCCAGGATTGACGGCCAGGAAGGTTTTGCTGTGTGTTTGGTGGGATTGGCAGGGAATTATCTACTATGAGCATCTCCCCTACGGCCAAACCCTTAACTCGGAACTATACTGTCAACAATTGGACCGTCTGAAGGCAGCAATCGCCCAGAAGCGCCCAGCTTTGGCCAATAGGAGAGGCATTGTGTTCCACTAGGACAACGCCAGGCCACACACATCGATAGTGACTCGCCGGAAGCTCCGGGAGCTTGGTTGGGAGGTTCTTATGCATCCACCTTATAGTCCGGACCTGGCACCGAGTGATTACCATCTGTTCCTGTCCATGGCGAACACGTTTGCTGGTGAAAAATTCGCGTCAAGAGAGGCTTGTGAACATAGACTGTCTCAATTTTTTGCCAATAGGGACAAGGGCTTCTATGAGAGAGGCATCATGATATTACCTTCCAAATGGCAACACGTTATCGAACAAAACAGCGCATATGTGACCTAAATCGGATCATTCTAACTATGATAAGTCAAGCCTTCAATGGCATGCAAAAATAATGGATTACTTTTTACTACACCAGATATCATTGTGTTCATACAACATAGACCTGTTTATAATATGTTCAACTATTACTGATATATGTATGCGTATTATTTTTGTATGTGTATATAACGTTTTAATAACTTATGTACATATATCTTAAGGCATTGGTCTATTTTCACGTTTGATATTCCTAAAATTGTGTATGCTTAGGTTACTCATGATGACATGTTCTATACCGTTGTACCCACTGTACATCTTGTACGGTCTGAATAACGCAATAAATTTGAATTTGATGTTATTCAAAAATGCTTTGGTGTTTTTAGGATTAATGAAAGCAAAATAATCATTTTCAATCTTTACTCGAACGCTTAGATATATGTGAGTTTGATCACTTTAAGTCTCCGATGTTTCCCAAACATTGGTTCATTAAACTGTAGTTTAGTTTCGTAGTGACTTGCTGAACACAACTTCAAATCATTGGTTCATATTATACCATATTTCAGAAAAAAAACTGATTATCTCTCTCTGATAGATCAATTAATTCAGTTGTCTGAAGTATTCCAAAATTAAAAATCGTAACATGTAATATTTTGGTTTTAATAAGCTGTTCTTTTCCTTTGTATTCCAGTAACACAGGATACACCTTTTCTCATATTAGTGTTTATTGTTCGTTTTGCAGTTCGTCGAGTGAAGAAAGTACCTGTTAGTGGTAAGATCCTAGTGCTTTCAATATTTGCAAACATATACGAAGGGCCCTTCCATTCTTATATCATATTAATATGTATTTATCTATTCATTAAATCATGTTTTATTTAATGTTTTAAATTAATAACATTAAAACACTAATCAACTCTAATCAAATACATAATGAACGAATAACAAATAGCTGTAACAAAAAACTTCTAGGGTTATAACATGTTTGTGATAAGTTGTAATGATGATAAGTAAAGTGTTGATAAGTAAAACACTGTACTTACTTCTTGAGTCACTCACATCAGTGGTATGTTTTACATGTAAAAATAAATGTTGTGTTTTGTTCTCATCCACAGAGGGCCGAGCTGGAAAAGTTGAAAGAAAAGAACACCCACCGAAAGAAGTTGTCAGTAAGAATTTCTTTAATTGTCTTTCTTAAATATTTTAATGCCTTATTTCGCCTGTACTTTTAACTCAACATTTCTTCTCTCAAAATAAGGAAGGGAACTTTCAAATACATAGCCACAGTAAGAATCGTACGCCATAGGATTCTTTCTGGTTTTTTTATCGCAAACACGTATTCCCAAAAATCCATTCTAATACTGTCCTCTCAACGACTTTCGCTCTTCCCAGCAGCCTTTTCTTGTCACGTTTTCTGACTGAGATTGAATATAATATTTGTTTTCCCCCATTCGAGCTACAGGGCCTTCCCATCTTAGTCGTCACGATATCATTATTCTTATAACATCGAGTGAGTCGTACAGTCCGTGAGGTTCTTCAATATGCCGTCTCCTCCATTTCCCAGTCATGTATTCCCGTTTCAACCCTATACTTTTCTCAAAACATTATTTTCAAACACTCGTAATTTATGTTCATCTGCTAGGGTCCAACTCCAACTTTAGCAAACGTACAGTATTGCCGCCAGAACAACCGTTCAGTATCTTTTCAATTTCAACTTACTTGATATTAATCGCGAGGATAGGAGTTTCTGGACTGAAAAGAAATATGCGTTCCCCCGTTATTAAACGACGTTTTATTTTTTCAATGATCTCGTCTCTTTTGCTTGTTACATATGTTTCGAAGTATTTATATTTGTGAACTTCCTCTATGTTCTCATTCTTAATATTTATGTATCAATTTCTTTCATTCCCAATGTTTCGGCTTGCTTTCATATGTTTTGTTTTCTCAATTTTTACCCGTAGATCTATCTCGTACCAAGTTTATACTAAGACTTCGGAGTTATTTTGTAGTGCATTTACATTGTCCTCTATTCAATCTACATCATCCGCGTATACGAACAGTTGGTTTAAGCCATCCAATGCGTGTCCCTTATTGTCCTCTTTTATTTCCAGAATCGTATATTCTATCACGAGGTTAAGCAGTAGTACTGACAAGGAGTCACCCTGTTTCGATCCATTGCAAATCGCGAGAATATCAAACATATTATTAGCTAGCCTACTCTGCTTATGGGGTCCCTAAGCCACAGAGCAAGAACAAGCAAGCAAGTCTTAAAATAAGGAAAGGTACAGCTATCTCTTGACTTCTCAAGTACCATGATAGGATGTTACTAGCGAGATGGAATGATTGTCAGATAGTGCCAGTAAATAACATATGTACCATTGTCGAAAATTATTATAACAGTTTGTAATTATGTTAACGTTATGTGAAGTGTTCCCTGGTTGGCAGGTGTAACTCATGTGACGAGATTATCAGACAGAATGTCCTTTGAAGGAGGGTTGAATGTATTATAAGTTGAGGAAACATAACACATCAGCCGTTTGCTGATATTACGCGGAATCAATTACAGCGGTCCGTGGTATTATTCTCTGCAGCATAGTTGGCAGTCGGATAGTGAAGTGTTTCAAACTACTAAAAAGGCTTGATTAAAATTATTATTTTTATTGCAATGGTAAACTCCTCACACCAAATGAAAAAAAAACAAGAAAAAATCCAAACATGCAAATTGTAATTTCATAGCAAGAGTAGATACAACACCGGGTCTCTTTTTGTAACCCGTGAAGCGAATATAGGTGACCCATTCTGAAATGTAACCTGCATGACCCGATGGACCTGTTACTGACCGGAGTGGCCTGACTGACCCGATAACCCGGTCCTGACTGAAATGATCCGGCGACCCTATGGTCGAATATTGACTAACACCCCAGGCAACACGACTCTCTTACTCAGCGGTTATTTCCATGGCTCTGCGATTTTTTTTGTTCTTTCCTGGGATATAAGACTATTTCCATATGTTACTACTATTGTTACGGACTTTTCGGTCGCGAACTTGTCGTGCTCTGCAGGTAAAACCCCAGTCTTAGTCACTCCCTGAGAGATACAATATCCAACCATAGCAGTCGACGATAAGAAAATAATACGAAAGCTCTACTTTTTGTTCCGAGTTCCAGGGTCGAAGTCGTTTAACTGGATGAAAATTTGATCATCGGGCCAGGTCGGGAAAAAAGCAGAGATCTTATGACCTAACCCAAAACTTGACCGGGTTGATTCAGTGACTCCTTTCAGCTCTCAGCTACATGCATGCACATGAGTAGTGCCACAATAGCAATTGATATCATAACGCTGCTTAGTAAATTACAATCTAATTTGTAACGAAACATCCATTTGATCAAAGTTAATCATTGAAGGAGTGCTGCTGGATAGACGGATTCTTAACGTAAAAATTAAATTGTCAAAGAATTAACTTTGTACAAAAACCCAACATCGATATCTATACTAAGATGCATTTTCAAGCTGACCCTTCTCTACGTTAGATGTATTAGGTACAAGGTTAACTGTAATGGAGTAACCGACATGTCTTGAGTCATTAGTTACGGAGATATGACATCAATAGTTGCTCTATATTTGGATGTCACTAGCACCATAATTACCCTGTTTCGAATTTTGCGAAATTACATTATATATGTTTCGGTTTATGGGATTCATTTTTCAATGTATAAATATTTTAGATCACTCTGTATTAATCCAGATAAGAATATATATATATACAATTAAACCCAGAAAATATCTTTTGGAAACCCCTCTTCACCTCTTCATAATGTGCTTCAAAAGTATACTTACAATATTTTTAAACTTACTGTCTGTCGTTTTGTTAGGTATACATTTCCATTTGCTTCTATTTTGTTGAACTTATACCGAGAGGCTCTACAGTAATTTATGATCAAAGTCACAATAAATGGAACTAACACAATTTTAATTATACACCCTAAAATCTGTACCGCTGAATTGGGAGTAGGAATTTCCAAATTTGTACTCCCACGTTTTGAGAGGCAATGGCGAAGCCAGGGTTGGGTTTAGAGGGGCAGTTCTTTGCATCAAAGTTCTTAGGAGGGTACAGATTACTACAAACAAAAACGAGGGTAAATTATGAACCCCTGTGCCCATCACTGTTTGAGAATCAGCGGGTTCGATCGCTTTTTCATCACTAATTCTTCAATTTGGCTGGCTTACTAGTTCCAAGGTGATGCCCATGTATTGGATCTCCAAGTCAATGAACGGCTCTATTACGGCTGAGGGCTTCAAGTGGCTGTGGTTGAATGGTCAGGGAGACGGCAGGTACGACCTACCTAAACGGTATAATATGATTAACGTGAACATTGCGTAGTCTCTGCCTGTGTTTTTCTCTCTGTCCTCTGATATCTGCTGGTCTCTTTTCCCTGTATTTATGTCAGATGAGAAATTCCGTGGAATTCCTTCCTGGTAGAGCCGATTAACTTTGACGTAGTTTCACTTCAGGCATGAAGAGTAAAAGCCAGGTATCAAAAATAGGTATTTATTCCTTTCGAACTATCAGATTTAAAACCCTATAAAAAATATAATAGTTGTTCTACCCACATTTACCAAACCTGACTCTTTACGTTCCCTGGGAGCATAAGTTATTACATTTAATTTGTTCATACAGGCGAAAAAATACAATTAACAATATATATTAAACTGAAAAAGACTGTGTTAAATATCTAACTATTCGTGTCGTTATTACATATAGCACAACAAACCAAAGGTTCCATTTAACAGCATATCAGGCCTTAAAACTTCAAGCAGAGTGTGTTGCCATCTATTGTCTTCCTCTGGAAACATCTCCCATTACGTAAAAGGCATCATCTGCAACTTGCTGACATAGAATCATAATAATATTAAAAACATAACTTAGTTTTGTTTCCTTTTGTTCCATTTCACTAACATTTAAAACAAATAAATATAATAATTACGAACATACTATGTGTTGAAAACATAGGACATATCACATTGTTTCTTCTAAAAATGAAATCACTATTCGAAATGTACTGTTCCATGACAAAGGACTGGAGTCAAGGTTTACCACATTTAGACAGTGATTAAAATGTTTAATCTAACCTAAAATCTACATTTTGAAGAAGGTGTACCAGTAATTTGGGAACTAGTTACACGCCTTTCTAGAAAGAAATATTTGTGTTCTACACTTACTGGAGCTAAGAGCCACGCAACGTGTGGCCATTCGATAAGTCACAAAAGAATAAACAACAGAAAGGGGGTGGGGAAGGGCTCCGAAAACATAACAGACAATATACCTAAATAACACATTTACAAACATTTTCCTTTCTTCCGTTACCATTTCATTAGACTTGGGGGACCTCCAGTCGTCATAAATATTTGAGTACCGAGCAGAAGTGACACTTAGTCCGTTGACTAATTGTCATTCTCACGTTACAATGCGAATTCAATGTCCGACCCGCGACTCAGCTCTGGTAACCTCTTGCGTTAGATGATCCGTGAAATGTTGGTATACGTCTCTCCTCCGACGCATAAATGAAGTCTTTCAAGTAATTAGTGACATAATTGAAAACAAGCAAAGCGTCACTCAGAATCAGGATTTGAAGCATTTTAGGATATATTTCCAATAACTTAGCCAATAAATCTTACTTATTGATTCTATTGATATAAAAGAAAACAACTATTTTTACATAATATCCTTGTTAGCACAATACTTTCATCAATACAAAAATATGACGTGAATGACGTCTGAGGAAGACAGCACGAAAGCAATAGAAGAAAACGTACATCAGTAACAGTAACAGTATTGAGCACGGCATATTTGTTCACTCCGTCTAAGATAAACAGAAATTTAAAGCGTCAGGGAAACTAACGAAAATGCTAGTTCGGGGGAGGAGGAATATGACGATGCAGAGTACTTGCATAAATCAAGAAAACAAGTCATAGAATTGACAGCAAATTTCTTAGAACTGAACCGAAATGATATCTTACTAAAATATTGACAAGTATACACAACTTATCAATTTGAAGCACCGATTTCAACAAAACTTACCAGATTCCAGAATTTGCAAAAATAAATGGGGGAACACTTCACGAATTTAAACCAATTCTGCCAAGAACACTCTACAAGAAGACACCCAAATTGGAGAAAGACATATCTACGGCCATGATACTACTGTCGAACCAGTCTAGTTTGTCACATAACTGGACAGAACACACAAACCATATGCAGGGAATACTCGAAGCCAAATTAGCATAGATCTATAACTGGAAAAACGCAGTATCCACAAGCACAAGAGCGAACTCACAGAAATGTATTCGGTTCTCTCCTGGTAAAGCATGCTTCCATTCCCAAGACCATTTGCTACAAGAACATGCTTGCAACTGATAGACCCACACAAACAACCGATAAACAGCGCAATATCGTTTTACGCCGTTCTGTCACAGACCCCTCGAAGACACTCGAACACAGTTCGAGCAACGCTCAGTTCGCGAGCTCAGCACGTACACTAGATTGTCAATGAAAGCCAGCCTCATCCGGTCATCAGACAACTCCCATAGGCACCCAAAAATATTAGGAGACAAAAAACTCAAATATTACAAATCATTCACACACGAAGTTGTCGTCAAGGTTAACCGACGACTAATCCTCAGCAAACGACCATAAGAATGCATGTATCACAGAACACATAAAGAGTAGTCTCATGTCGCCTAAATTGACTTTACAAGGAAAACAAAACAAACGAATGTACTACAAATCTGAAAAAGCGATCCGGTCAAAAATTTCGCGAAAAAAATTGCACTAGATTGGAGAACATTGCCGAAAACGATGTTGACCGAATTGCGACAGTGCAAAACTTTGAGCAAGTTTGAGTATGAATTTTTGTACATGCTTCTTGTGATGATCCTCAAAGAAAGCGCTCCGCCACTGTTTATTTTGTCTGAGGAATAAAACAACGACCTGTTAATGAGAAAATGAAAATTCTAGAAAACAAACTTGTTTGTGAGATAGCCGGCCGCAAACCTCCAATGGTCCCGTTCTGACCTTGCGATATACTCTACAACCTGAGAAATTGCTGAATCAGCATCATCTGAAAGACGCTTCATATTGCTTTCGAACCTGTACGCACTGCATTATATACAGAAAATCAACCTTTACAAGATAAACAAAACAAGAGAAAAACATGAAAAAGAATTCACTTAAACATTTTAAATAAAATCATAAATTTACCGCAAAAACGACGCTAGCGTGGTGTGTAATGAAAATAAGAAGGAAAGGAAAACATGTTATCCTACATCTGTTTATCCAAGGAGGGGGGGGGTCTTCAAGTTTCCAATACAAGGGGTCTTACTTTGAGAACCCTTGACAACATGCCAATTATTTTACCGATGCAAACAACAGGCACAGTTTACCGCAATGGAGGCAGTTCTGCCATTGCTTGGCATACTGGGATGAGGGGTGATTTGACAGATCCCTGCCCCAGAGTAAAAAAAAAAACTTACAGAAATGGCCACTTTCGCAAGCCGCCATAAGGAAATAGAGTTGGATGAGCGGTTTGCGGAAAAAGATTCCCATCCAAAACTGGTGTCAAACTTATGCCTAAACAAAAATTTTACACTGAATGTTACAGAACACTTTTACAAAAACTTAAGCAGGGCGGGCGGTTGGGAAAAAGCAAAAAAAAAAAAATACCTAGTACTCAAAGAACAAAAGTCATTGCGAAAACTCCGCGCACTTACAAGGGGTTTGGAAAAAAATTATCTGACACTCCGCCATGTTCTATAGGGGGTACAAATTACCCGACGGCACCTAAATTTACGTGGCCATCAACTGGAATCAAAGGCGGTGATTATCCTTCCCAGAATTATCCCGGTGAGACTGAGGTATACATTAGACTGAGTTTCGAATGCCCGAAAAGGTATTCGTGGGATTACACGTAGCTTTGGTAGACATATAAAATGTGGCGTTGACATTATGTCGAAATGATAAAACACAAATACTACTAAAATTATGATATTTATCGACCCTTGGGACAAACGGGTCTAAACAGAGTTGACGGAAAATATAAATCCCACCAGTGGCAATGAAGTCTCAATTCAAGATATAATAAATAAGCTATCCATTTAGCAACTACCTGGGACCAGATGGGGTTATATAGACTCTTCGCCTCAATGTTAACAAGACCTAGATGTTTTCCAAGGGAACTACCTGACTCATTATTTCCAAAGTTGACGCTATCTACTGAATCTCCAAGTCAATGAATGAATGGTTCTCTTAAGGTCCTAGGCCTCTAAATTGTTCTGGTTGGATAGTCAGGCAAACGGGGCTAATGACCTACTTAAACGTGATATTAGGGTTAACGTAGGTATAGCATAATTTCTGCTTGTTCGTTTCGTTCTCTGTCCTCTGATACCTGCGGGCCTCTTTCCGCAGTATTTATGTCAGCTGAGAAATTCTGTGGGATTCCTGTCTGGTAGAGCCGATGAACTTTGTTGTAACCTCCCGTCTGGTTTGCTGTCAGTGACGTACTTGAAGTGTATTGGACCTTTCGGTCCACAATATATTATATTACCCTTTTCTTAGTTAAAATCGTTGAGAAAATTTCAAAGAAGCTAATTACAAAATTTCCTTCACGTCGACCATATCTACTCAAACTATGTACGCAGTAGTCGTTGGTAAGTTATTTGGTTTCCATTTGTCAACTGTATGTTAAATGAAAAGTCCGATTTCTCGATTTCTTATTTTCATATTAATCATTCCACATCGAAATCACATTTCATTATTTTGCTTAGGAATAAACAATAAAGCAAAATAAACATTGCCTATAAATTTCTAGTAAATTTCTAATGCAGACAAATATATAACTTGATTTTCATATTTTAAGAATAGAATATTCAGGATGGCCACCCAGATATTTATGTGTCACGTCCAAAAGTAAATAAATTAAAACTGCATTGCCTGGTTAATCAAAGTAGTTGCCGTCTGCATCCGAAAAGTGTTAGCAACGATGAGACAACGACTGCAGTCCATGATATAAGACTTCTGGAGTTAGAGATGCGAAGAAATACTCATCTGCATGTTGTGTCTCTCGATCATCACTGAAGGTCTTCCCTGCCAAGAAGTTATCTACATGAAGGAAGAGGTGGTAGTCAGTGGGAGCTAAATCGGTGGAATACGGCTGATGAAGAAGAATTACTTGCTGCAGCTCCTGGAGAACCTACACCGTTCTTTACGTAATGTGTAGGTGGGTGTTGCCGTGCAACTTGAAGATACCATTCTATAATTATTGCTGAGTTATATCGTACAAGTTTTCGTTACATTTTGTGGAGTTCAGAACAATAACGATGATCTCATCTCGATCACATTGATGATCTCATCTCGATAGAGAAAGGGAAGGTAAAACGCTCCCACCATACCAACAACAACACCTTGCGTGGGTGGAGTGGTAGTTTATGACGATTCAAACAATTTCCTGACCGTTTAAGATTGAAATAGCAGATCTATTTTTCATCTTAAGTGGCATCCCGATGCAGGAAACCACTCCGCTTATTCCTTACACTCAGAGAAATGCACACCTCGAGCCGGCAATTCTTGTTGGTCAATGTCAGCTCATGTGTCCAAATTTTTCACCTCATCGATCTCACTGATTCGTCGATCGACAGGGATATGGTGTATGCATAACTCGTCTGCGATGACACAAAAACTTTTCCGAGGATCCTCTTGTAAGGTGTTCCTGAGCAGCTCATTCGAAGATGGTGTTGGTCGGTACCCGCGGGGCTAATTTTGAAATGTTGTGTTACCGGGACGAAATTTGTCAAACCAACGGTGACCAACGGTGAATGATGCGTTCATTCACCATTCCTGTCCCAAATGCACCGTTATTTTTGTTGTGTGCCTTGCTGTCTAGAATACCTCAATTTGGATTAATAAAGAAAAATCACTGCCATTTATGTTTTCTATATGTTTAATTTTCATACGACCCTGTTCAACAACATATTGTACGGATACCCTAGCCAGTTTTCGGGACGTACACGAAAAGTTTGTGTTGTTAGACGCGTGGCCTCAGTCGATCACAGTGTTAAGCTGGTGAGGTGTTTAACACCGGGTTCCAAAACGGTTTATTCATTCGCACTTACCCATTCATCTCAGGAAGTCGGATCTCTTCCCATCTTACCCAATAGCGCCAACTCCACTTCCATTTCTTTAGTTGTTATCAAAGTAACTGTTTGTCTTGGAACATGTTTTCTTCTATCCCCAAATGTTTTGCATAGTTCTAGTCCTGTATATAATTTTATCTTGCAGAAAACACACCGTGTTTGCCATTCAATTTGGGGTCAGTATTTATATGTGTTGTTTTTTATGAATAAGCATCTGCCAGAGAGTATACCTTCGTTACTAGTTTCATGAGGTGGCACCTACTATAGAAGCTCTGGTCATTGCCTCTTTTATACCTTTTGCTGAAAGAAGACTTACTAGAAAGGCTTATGAATAGGGCCCTAATTTTTATGTAACATTTTACTATTTCGAACTAGTATTCTTAAAATCATTTAAGAACTTATTGAAATACATTTAGTTTCAAAACATATTGACGTAGAATATTGGTTGTCAACAACTATTAATAGAAATGCAATTATGATTTACCTTCTTCTTTACAGACCCAGAAACTCTTCTAGCAAAGAAAGTAGACGCCGACAAGAAACGTAAGTTTAATTTTGTACCTTGAATTAGCAAAAACCCATATAATAGTCACCTAATGTCTGGTCATACCCCCTCTGGAGCTGCGAAGTGCAGCGATACGGCGTGGAAGTGGGTTTGCAAGTCCATGGTACACTTCCCGAAGCAGTTGCCAACACACGGTCTATAGAGCGGAAACCAATTGTAGGCTGTTCGTGGGTGGGGGATCCAGTGTACGGAGCCTGAGTTAAACGGTAGCTCAGGTACGCTCAAAGGTGCTCATATTAGGGTTCCGGAGTGGCTAGCTCAGTCGTTGGACCTGCCCTGCATGTTCTACGAACCAATGTTGGACCTAATTAGAGCGATGTGGTAGCGCAATGGCATTTCGAAAGACCGCATCATGGTCAGGGGATTGAAAGGCAAAAAACGGGTGTAGATGATCATCGAGCCCCTGACGAGGACGTGAACAATTCAACGTGTTTTCTAGAACAACCAGAGGGTCCATTTCATACCAGAAAAACGTGCTCCAGACTGATACTCCGACTCCCTGGAGGGATCCTCCCTCTCATTATGTGGGATCCATTCCTTCTTGAGGTCTGCTCCACACACGGTGCAGTCCATCAGCATGAACAGTTGATATCTTGACTCGTCGGACAATCTGACACTACGCTACTGCTGCAGTCTCTATCCGCAGTAGTTGTTAGAAAATGTAAGCCGAAGTGTCCAATGACGCAGGGTTAGCTGTAGCACCTGTGCAGTAGGGCAATGGCTTTCATACCCGAAGGAACGCATGTTCAGACCGATAGGCCACTGTTGAACGTTTCTAGCGCGCCAGTGTTATAATGGGCATGTGATTTTTCACACTGTCCCCTCCTGTTTCTGTTGACCCGGTATGGTGTCTGTTGTGGACTGGTACGCCTTCCTCCAATCATTCTTGGTACACTATGAACACAGTTGAACGTGTGAAGCCGAATTCCTGCACCACCACCGAAATCGAATTTCCTAAGATTCAGGCGCCCACCAGCATCTCGGGCGGCCACCACCACGTTGTATTTCACATGGATCACTTACACAGCCACTTCCCACAAGGTCTCACAAACAACTGCAGCCGTCGCGGGGCCCTACAGGGGGCGTGGAACACACGTGGTGTCTGCCCACGAATCAGTGGCCTGCTATACCATCGTGTTTTGCTAGTATGATTTAATAATTTTGGGAGCAAAAGCTGCAATCTCCATTTTTTGGGGAACCGAGATTTTGATGGAATTGTATACATTAAAGTGTCTTGTAAAAGTAAATGAAAGTGAAAGTTAATCAGTTGTGTATTGTGTAGTTTTTGCATAGGAATCATAGGGGAAAAGTACTCATATTTTAATAGATTTACCACAATGCATTTTCTATTGGCTCTCCCTTAAAATATTCTGGGGTCCGATAGCAGCTTTTGCTTCTAAACCTCAGGATTGTTATCATTTATATAGAAAGTTGCTTTCCAACATCTCAGAGTGCTTTTCTGTATATATGAAATTATATAATTAAAGCCCAGTCAAGTTGATATTGTTTAAATTTAATTATTTTGAAAATCTTATATGTGTTTATACTCTATTTAATTCCGATACTTATATTAAAATTTACTTGAGACAAAAAGTTAAACAAATCCACTCAATTAGAAAATTGAAAACCTGTGATTTTTAGTCCGCAATCGAATGTGGAATTATCGTAATTGTGATCAATGTTCATATCATCACTTCTGCTAGAATACGTTACAAGTCTTCAGCACACAAAATCCTGTGAGTTCAGATATACTTCATGGGGCGAGAGCCTGCACATTGCCAATGTCTCCCCTTTCCGAAAAAAATAAATGTAATAATAATATTACATGTTTCCTCAGAAATATTGCTTCTATATATCTTCTAGTGAGGCCGATTAACGTCAACGTTTGAAAGAGTTGTACACTTTTTCATAAAAGCATCAAAGTTGGCATAATGAATGGGCACACCTAAGAGGTCATTTTAAGATAATAAGACGCTTTGAAATTGATGTAGGAGTCCTAGAAAGCCAAAATGACAACAAGATTTAAAAAATATTTTTTATCATAGTAATTGAGTGATTTTCAGATAATATGAGTATTTTATGGTGCGTAACGGATATTAGGATCTTCCTGTCATTAACTACATTTAACTAAAGGTAAAAAGTTAACGGTTAAACTACTAAGGACGGACCCTTTAAATCCAAGGTGTAGGCATTTGTTCAAAAGTCTTTATTTAGTACCAGACTTAATTAGCTTTCTTGTTCACATACTTTCAGGTTGTAACTTTCTGAATCTCAGTTTCAGATCAAGAGTATTTACCAATTCTAATCTAATTCAAGAACTCTTCAAATCCAAGATGGTGTCCAAAAATTCATGAATGGCGTTCATTAATTCCTACCATAGTCTTTATTTATGGATAAATTTAGCTCTCTTCAGATGCAAACTTCCCAAACTTGAATTTTAAACCATTGACATATATTCATCAACTTTAATTTACGCAAGCATGCTTGAAATACAAAATGGCGGCCAATAATTAAAGTGTATATTATTGACCACACCTGTTTGAAGTGTGGTGGGTTAATGAAACTAAAACCAATTTGGATATTGAGGTATCTAGTATGCGTACCATGTACCCTCATGCGTTAACCCCTCACTAGAAGCAGCAGCGTATTGACATCTTCAGTTCCCTGCTCATCCATCACAGACCTGTAGAGAATGAAAATTGTGTTCTCTGCCATAACAGTATACGCAAGCTACAGTTGATACCTAAGGTGGCACGACCTACAGCTAAAATAGCTGCAAAGTGATTTTGAATGTTTCTTGGTATATCCGTGGAATAATCAATTTTAAGCTCTTGTCACATAACCAGATCATCAATACCGATGTCTGCTGTCAGCTGCTTGAACACCTGCATTGTGCATTGTTTGAGAAACGACCTGCTCCGGTTAATCGCAAGGACGTGTTCACCCACGGTGATAACGCGTACCTACACACGGAAAGAAGGATCTGTGCTAAGATCGACGAACGTGGCTGTTAAAACCTCTCCCACCCGGCGTTTTTACTAGATCTTGCACCAACAGATCTTTTTCGCAGCCTGCAAAACACTGAAAAATGAGGATGACGTGCGACGAAAAGTTACCCAGTTCTTTGCCTCCAAACCCGGTGACTTCTTTCAGCGGAGATTCAACAACTGGTTGACAGGTGGTAGAGTCTTGTGGAGTCTGATGGAGACTATATTCCTAACTAACGGTAGTGTTCCAGTTCTCACGGTGCAAAAGTACGACATTACTTATGGAAAATGCTGATAAAATGCTAACGCGAAGAAGGAAATGCATGACAAAAACAACTGATCCATAGCTGTGCTCATAAAAGGAAAGTGCTCGATAGCATATGATAACATCGACTACAATCCTAGTGCTACCACGGTATATTATATAATCTTCGAAGCCATTTTGGATCCTCGGGATTACTACATCAATTTCAAAGTGGCTCAATACCTTAAAATGACTTTACAGATATGTCTAGTCACCATGCCTAATGTCATGCTTCTATGAAAACAATAATTTAAAAACCTTTTAAAGACATACTTTTGTTTAAAAGTTGGTATTAAAAACAAAAACGTGGGCCGCGCTCTCATATAAAAGCACTTTATAAATTCTTCAATTGACATTTACCATGCTTTTATTTGTAGTTATGCATAAACAAAATATATTATTTTTTACTTTTTAGTACGAATAGTTTAAGAAAGTATGTCTTTAAAAGTTCCCTTTTAAAATAACCTTTTTCGAGTTATTGTGATGTTCGTATACTTTTTCTCAAGCTAATAGTATGTAACCTAAATCCGAAAGGGTCCTGTAACCAGTCAAACGTAACATCGTTGCAGGATAGAGAATGCAAATATAATTTAGAATATAGAAGTCCCAATGTTAAAAAAAAATATTAAAATATGCTTTTAAAATACATATAATAATATATTAAAGTAAAAATATAATATTTTATTGTCACCCGACTTATGTCACTACGCATATTTTCATCATTGTATAACTTCAGAAAATGAGTTAAATTAACAATGAAAGATTTGAGGACAGCATGAACCATTGTAAACTAAAGGCAAGAATGTAAAAGCGCACAATTTCCCACCTTATTGGAGCCACTATAACAAAGATATTTGAATTCATGGCCGCCATATATTTAAAATTGAATGGTTCATGGGTATATTTAAAATTAGTTACAATATTTAGGAGGTGTCGGATTTGTGTTCAGTACCGTAAAAGACATTTAAAATCATATTATCACTCAAATACTAAAATCAATAATTAATTACGGTAATTTTGACGTCATTTTGGATTTACGGGACACCTACATCAATTTCAGAGTGCCTTAATATCTTAAAATGACCTTACAGGTATGTCTAGTCATGATGCAAAATGTCATACTTTTATGAACAAGTGCAGGATTTTTAACCTAATCTATATGTGTTCAATTTCCCGAAAATAAAATACATTGTATACATAAAGATTTACTGTTACAGACCTAAACAAGATATAGTAGAATACTACTAAACCTTAATTAGCTTGGTATGTAAAGGAATATGTGATTTTTTTTATTAATCAATTTTCTGTAATCTGCATGTTAAATTATATATATATTGTATACGTGTAGCCCTAATTGTGGCATCAATCATTTGCATGTTTGAAGTTACATTTGTAATTTATTTATGTATTTTAATCACCTGAAGCTCAGTCCGGGATAGGATAGCGTACAGAATGTTGGAAGAAGTTGGCCAGAGTCTCATTAGTATGTACCATCCCGTTATTTACCTGGTATGACTGAGGATAAAAATGGTAAAATGTCAGTAATGAAAGGCGGTCGCTGGGGTCGTTCCCACGACATTTCTATTATTAACCCAATGCTCTACAAACGACGTTACGTCCTTTCGGTACTATTAGCATGCATTAGCACCTCAAGCTTTGCATTTGTCTCCCCAGCATAATAAATTCCATGAAGAAACACTAACCAGATCAATATATTATACTAATTCGTATTTATTTCAAAGATTTACGTCCAAAAAAGTTACGTTCCTTGAAAATTTGTATATGAAGAGGAACTCAATAGCGTATGCAATAGATGGCAATGTATGCATTAGATCGGTCAGCGAGAGACTTCAAGCTTCCTCGGTTTGGCAATAGATGGCATAATCTTTATTTTGAAATCCAAGCAGCTATGTAACCTGTAATAATACAGTTATATAATAACTGTAGGAGCGAAGAACCTGGTGCACCGTAATATTTTATACTTGTTTACTAATAGTGCAAAATGGATATAATATTAATTAAATATTTCCAAAACAAATTTAATTTTTATATTTTTTTTTCGGAGTTGCAGATTGTTAGCTTTAAGATTGGTCGTCTTGAAACTAAGGCTACTAAGAATTAAACTGAATTTCATTTACGGTCTTTAGAAATCTAGGTCTCAGGTCGGGATTGTGGAGAGGAAAGGATGTGGGATTGTGAATGCCAGAGCCTATGTTGAAAATACAACCCTGGCATTTGCCTGAGGAAAGATAATGGGAAAATCTCAGCCACGATGTTCTGCAGTTGGCATTGAACCCACTATCTACCTGAACGTTTCCAAATGGGTTACGTCCACTCGGTTAGATTGCATAGAAACATGAGGCATAATGCATAAATTAAATAATAGAATATACAAAATAATTCAACAGTTAACACATTGTTTAGAATAGTTGAAATTAGTTTGTTATAAAGAATGATTTATGAACATGAGTATATAACAAAGATCTGGTTGAAAAGGATCTATTTCTTCTAAATCCACGTAATTGAACTGTACTCTCGTGGTCGATACCTCTCTCACCGTCTACTCTTCCCCATCCCAAACGAAGGCAAAAATGTCACAAGCAATAAATAAATTCATTTTAACTAATTTTATTAGATATTGTCACAAAATAATGCCTTCTCGTATCCTTCCTTCCTATATTACGTAAAACCCCATGGGCATTGGTTCAGTGACTGACTGGCTTACTCACGATTAAAATTCCCAGGCTATTGGAGCTAGAAACACCAAATTTGGTATGTAGTTACATCATTACTAACTGTTAGGTTAAAAAAGTATTACAAAGTGTTTCCAAAGACACTATCTTGAATACTAAATAGTAGACCCCAAAAATACATTTTCCACACCGTTTGAGCTAAAGAAATGAAATTTGGCATGCCGATGTATCATCAACAGTAATTTAGGAAAATGTTACATTTTAAAAAGTCGCCATCTTGGATTCAAAATGGCCGTTCAAAACCATTTTTCACGCCGTTCGAGCTAGAGAAATGAAATATTTTTTACGAAGGTGCACCATCACAAGGCAGGTCATGACAATAAAAGAAAACGTTAAAAAAGTCGCCATCTGTAATCCCAAATGGCCGCCCAAAACCAATTTTCTAAACCACTGAAGCTAGAGAAATGAAATTCGGTATGAAGTTGTATGACTAAGAGTGATTGGAACAAACCTCCCGTATGGGAGCAAATGTATACTCTGAGGGCGCAGCCCCTCGGAGAGTATGGTTACGAAAATCTTTAGAGCTAGTGGAGCGAAATTTGGCGTGAAGATAAATTATAAAGTTTAGGTAACAAGAAACACGTTAAATGATAAAACGTCCGCAACTCTAATCCAATATTTCCGACTAAGTTTCATACAGAAGGCGCGTTACGAACAAACAAACGTATTTCGACTCAAAACCATGTGCATCATTGGTTATAATGTATTTTCTACCCACACGATTGTACTTCAGCGTTTCCATGTATTTGATCTATTTTCGGTAAAATATTGAAAAAACTGATCTTCGGTATTTATGAGAATATCTCCACCAAACCTGCACATTTTGACTCAAATTAATTTAAATCAATGGTTTTCATGTATTTTCGGTACTTTCGGCAGCCATCTTGAAAAAATAGAGTTTTCCTTATATCGTAGGTGTTTATTGCACAATTTATACCAAATCAACCTATTTTGACTCCAATCCATGTACTTGAATGTTTTTCATGCATTTTCGGTACCCCCGGCCGCCATATTGAAAACTGAACTTTTCCCTATACCGTCGTTGTTTATTGGACATTTTTTACCAAACTAACTTATTTCGGTTCCGATCCATATATACTTGGATGTTATTCATGCATTTCTGTTTCTTCCGACATCAATATTGATAAAGAAATTGATCCTTCTATTTCTTCGCTACTTTTTAAAATATTTACCCCTATTCCCTTTGGATACACACGCGCCGTGAACGGTGCCTGGGGGATGTGGAGGTAGCGCTACACATTTTATTGACCTACGGTACCAAGTGAGGTGGGGTGGTCAGTCCCACGCTCGACCGCCTTTATCTTCCCAAGGTGCCCAGGAATAAAAAGGACATTCCGGTACTGAATTAGATAGGAGGCTGAGTGCACCTCAGAGCGCCAGGCATGGGAACACTGCGAGAAAAGTCTCCAGTGTCCTGGCCGGGATTTGAACACGGGTCGCCCGATTCGTAGTCAGACGCGGTTACCGTCTGAGCCACGGCGACTCATAAATATTTGCCGCAAACTATGTAATTTGATCAGAAGATACGAGAAGACAAGATTACGGAAAATATACGAAGTAATAAGAATTCCGCCATTTTGAATCCAATATGGCTGCCAAACCTGTATATGTAAAGAATGCACAGCGTGAACCCTTGGTGCTAACGTTGCGATAAAAAGTACAGGGGGGACTGTGGCCGGAAGCCCTATGTTCGAGGGTGCAGCCACCGCCGAAACAAGGCGACTTTTTCTATACCTAGGTATATAAGAACGAATGTATTTATTCTCCGGCATAACTCTGGAACACCTGGAGCAATTACAACCAAACTTGGTGCACATATCACTTACGATCTGTAAATAATACTGTGGATATAAAACGCCCCTAGCATTCATAAAGGTGGTTAAATGGGGCGCATCTTGTAGTAAACAGTTAATAAATCAAGATTGTCATATATATGAGCTACCTACGCCTTTTAATTCATTAATAGTGGCTATCTTAATTTTTCGATTCCTCATCCTGCAGGGGGGGGGGGGATCAAGGAGTGAAAAACCTTTGAACCCCGCACAAACGAGAGGAAATTCATCTACTATTGTGTACAGAGTAGGGTCAAAACTATACATAATTACTACAAATAACAGTATGAGGTTTAAAGGTTGATTAAAAAATTATTAAAGCTGGCTCATTTCAAACATACAGTGCAGAAATGCAAAAAAAAATTGAATTAATTTAGGTTAAGTAAGCTTCATTACTATATCAACTTAAAGATCTTGCTTTATTTTAGGTAAAATATGTCACGTTGCCTCAAATTTTAAGTTTATAAGTTTATGGTTAATTGTTACTCTAGAATTATCAATCATTTAAATTTTGTTCTACGTACAAAGCTCACCATAACGATTTATTCAATTGAATAATATTTTCTTACAATATTGTTTGTGTTAATGAAAACTCACCTTTTAACTTTTTCTTCCCTCTAATAGAGGAAGAAGTATTCAGGTTACAAAATGGTCAAGGAGAAATTGGTAAGTGCTTATGGTCAATAGCAATATATATAATGTCTTTCAAGAGTAACTTTTAATATTAAAATCATGTTTTGGGAGAAACACGAAATAAATTATGGTTCTTGATAGATTTTCTTCTTCAACAACTTCCAAAGAATATGAGGGGATCAGTGACAGGGTCAGCTAACCCATACAGTTAATTCAGGCATACTTACTCTTTACTTACATTCCTCTGACATGTATTTGCATTCTGATGTACAATTGCGTCGCATAGCAAGGAAATGCATGTGTCAATTCAACATAATTTGAACTCATGACAGTGCTTTGAGGACGATAACCAATTTTGTGTGCCATCGTAATATCAAGCATCTTCTGGTACTAATTTAATAATTGACATATCTCTAAGTTACAGTTTTAACATAGTTCTACTGTTACCGTGTGTTAAATTCCTTGCGGGTTAACTTAGCTGTTTTCATACAACACATTTGTATCTTTCTTACAATGTGCAAATATTAAAAAATAAAAATAAGAAGGATTTTAAAAAACACACTTTCTAAAATGGACTAAAAAGTAAACAAAAAATGAATTAATCTTATGAATTGGAAAATAAAAGCGTGAGTGTTCTTAGATATTATGATTTTATGATAAGGCAAGCAAGAGTACCTACGCTTTTATTTTCCGATTCATAAGATTAATTCAATTTATATTTACTTTTTAGTGCATCTTAAAAAAGCGTGTTTTTTTTATTTTTTAAAGAAAATGTTGTTTTATGTATAATAGATGAATATTAAACTCCCTGCGAGATAGGCAAACCAAATTTCAGGATATAGTTGGGGCGTTGCATGAACTTAAGGATAATTTCAAATTATTTAATTAATTAATTAATAACAGTTCACTGGAATATTTTGTCCTATATTTAATGATTGAATATTGTATTGTTATCCAAAGGAAACAAGTTTGCAAAATTTCAAAGAAATCGGATGATGGGAAAGGAGTTTAAAAACGATTGCAAAATTTGTACTAAACAGACAGACAAGAAAGCGCGTTAATTTCTACCGAACAGACAGACAAGAAAACAAGTTAATAAAAACGTGTTAGGAAGGTAATATAGTTTGAGACAGGGATTCGAAACAGCAATCCTTGATTTTCTGATCCAATTGTTTACTAATTACTCCACGATGTGTATGTATATATGTATATATGTATATTGATCACCGAAGTCAAGCAGCTCTGTGTCTGGTCAGTGCTTGGACGGGTGACCGTTGCAGTACTCCAGATGGTGTTGCCTGTGCGGCGTCCACCCAGCGTTGTGAGGCCAATTAGGGAGCAACCTGAATAAAGAGGTAGCGATCACAGTTCAGAGCTTCGGCTCTCCTCTCCCAACACGTCTGGTCAGCGTGGGAGCAGTAGACCACTTCCTTCCTCCGGGAGAGGCCTCATCCAGTAGTAGATTGAATATGGCTGTGTATTATTATTATATATATGAAACGATGTATGAAGTCCCTGGTACAGTGTATCTCGTAGTGTTGAATTACTTCCTACACTTCGAATTTTTAAGTCCTTATTTCTCTTTTTAAAGCTTGCTTATACATATTTATATATTGAAAGCTCGTGTTCATTTAATACGCGCTGCTAGAATTTGCAATTGAATCGCTGAGTTGAGAAACGTCATAAGTCACTCATGTGCCGAAAATGAGTTGATATGCATCTTTAATTATTTAAGGACATTTACTTCTAGATCTAACAGCCGTTTCAACAGCAGACAATAGTCGACCTACATGGCGCTGATGTGCGGACATTAGCGTATTCATTTTCAATAATTATAACTCTGTGTGTAAAGTTTTAAAACTCTCTTGTAAAATATAGTTTGCATGACTTATGACGTTTCTCAAATCAGCGAATCAATTATTTTTACTTTCTACCGAATAGATGCTGAAACTGCCTCTCATACTATTGAATGAGTTGTACAAAGAGTAGTTAAAAGCCTCCAATCTAATCTCAGAACAATGTCTGCTTTAAACACATCACACTAGAATGTCCTAGTTTGTCGTTTCTGTCCGACTGTCACGAAAGCGTAGATATCAATTAAACTAAAAGTCAGTATTGTCACATTGTTTCTAGACGACTATATTTATATACTCTAGACCTAAGGCCTACAAGTGACACTGACGAATGTAATAAAATTCGAGATAATCTTTATGTATAGAACGAAATACATGTGACAAAAAATCGTCATATTTTGTACACGGACAGATTGGTGTCCAAGGTTCCTTTGCATAAAATATGACAGTTTCGTATAACATATATTTCGTATTATATATAAAAAAAATACTTCAAACATTCTCATTCCTCAATCTCCCTTGTATCTCTTTGCTACTAAAGTCGTCTTTTCTAATATGTAGGGTGTAACAAAAGTCCCTTGTCATAGGTCAACTTGGTTATGAGTGCAGATACGAAAACATGTCAGAGGGAAAAGTTACTGGAAATAATCGGTTTGCAATTCTAAAGCAGTTGAATTTTCCAAATCGGACCTGCCGTTTGGGCTCCAGACTGGTGGAGCGCCCAATGAGAACGAAAAACGCAACGTTGGCAGTCGTAAGCTGATAATCATAGGCTCATTATGTCATTTAGTAATGAAACGGAAAGCAAGGAAGAAGTATGCCGGAGGGAAGGAACAAGAATACTACACATTTCTTTTGCAATCATTACCGTAGTGGGGTTCAGGGGCGGTTAGTGGTAGGGGTGATGACATTCGTAACGCGTTAAAAGTTGAAAGTTGTAAATGTCATAACATGTGGGCTAAAGGTCACAGGTGCGCTTCGGACAACAAAAAATGAAAGAACGTTCCAATGAACATGGGTCATATGCCGCCTCGTTTTCGAGATACAGGGTTGCAAACTTGGAATTTTTAAAATAGCCTCCTGACCAGTGGAACTGAAGACAAAGATGTAGA
Organism: Lepisma saccharinum; assembly: GCA_022664845.1. Classification (NCBI taxonomy): domain Eukaryota; kingdom Metazoa; phylum Arthropoda; class Insecta; order Zygentoma; family Lepismatidae; genus Lepisma; species Lepisma saccharinum. Next base: position 85,956 of record JAGDQP010002085.1, read on the forward strand.
CTAACTTCGGGAGGTTATTCCTGACACCAAAACAAGCAATAAAGTTCTTTTAGGTCCTTTCGGTTGTCGAATTCCGATGTCTGTAAGAGATACAGGGTTGCCAACGTGGAATCCAAAATCGACGTCTGACGATTGGAATTGACGAGAAAGACGAGGAAACCTTCGGTAGGTGATCTCTGAGATCATAACAAGCAAGAAAGTCCTCTTGCATTCTGTTCGAATTCCTGTGCGTGTAAGAAATACATGCATTATCGAGTATCACCCCAAAATAATTTATGAAAAAAGTAGCAAATGACAAATGTACGCTTGTAATCTGATTCCTACGGGAGGGGGACACGTGACCAAGCACACATCAGCAGTGTCGCACAAGCAATGTTGCCACTCCAACACAAACGTATAGTTTGTTAAATGGAACAGATACCGTTTATCGCGTGAAAAGCTGTGGTATAAGTACTGAATGTTATTAAGCGAAAGTTGATTTTTTCAGTGTTGTCAACTACGATAACTATGAAGCTCGAACATGGAAAAGAAAAAATGTTATTGCAACATTGCAACAACACAACTTATTGCTATTAAACTACTTGTCAACTATTTTGTATTGCACGTATCTGAGGCTGAGCGGGTTTGAAACCGAAGACCATCCCGATGAAGGTATCCATGCTTTGCCTTACTTTCATAATCCCAGTCACGAATTTTAGGTGTCTATCGTCATGCACACGGTAGAGTTCTGGCGTTTCCTCAATCACACAGTGCATTTCAGTGTATTTCACTCTGTCACACCAGGTACACATATGTCATAAAGTACCATGACTACGTAGCGTTGTGTCTAAGTACGAACGGTGACGACGCGTTACCTCGGGGAGTGGATAGGTGCGTGGGCTCGAATCTCACATTGACATGCCATGCTTATGGGTTTTAGAGTTTCACGATTTTCAATGTCGGGTTTAGTGCCATACGTATGAATAAGAATGGCACATCCAAGGCACAGAAAGCATATTCAATGATCGTTTCTATGGTTTGGAGGGTATGGAGGATTATTATGTAGTGTTGCAACCCGAAAAGTGGTACTTACGTATCTCTCGGGAACGTTCGAGATGCCGATTCCACACAAACACCATCCGGATTGTTGAGGTGTACGTGCGTTGAGAAATGTACGTTACGTTTTCCACATTAAATCATATGGGGCATTTTTTTTCTACGCTATTCACAACTGTACCGTTTTGGGTGGCTTCTCTGTCACACCTGTTAAGCACTATATGCCGTGCATTCTGTTGTTTACTCCCTGCATTGCAGTCTATCATTCTACAGTATTGGTGTTTTGCTACATTTGTTCCTTTCACGATACGGACACCGTACTTTCTCCATGTTCGAGGCTCATAGTTACCGTAGTTGGCAACACTGACAAATTAACTTTCGCTTAATTTCAGTCACTACTTATACCACAGCTTTTCATGTGATAAAAGGTATCTGTTCCAGTTAACAAACTATTCGTTTTTGCTGGATACAGGTAAAAATAATTGTATGGGCGGTAACAGCACTATGACTTAAGTCCGTCCCAACGTTTGTATTGGAGTGGCAACATTGCTTGTGCGACACTGCTGATGTTTGCTTGGTCGCATGTCCCCCTCCCTTAGGTATCAGGTTACCAGGGTACATTTGTCATTTGCTGCCTTTTCTCATACATTATTTTGGGATGACACTCGATAATGTCTCACACAGTTGGCAACCCTGTATTTCTTACAATCACACGAATTTTAACACAATGCAAGAGGACTTTCTTGCTTGTTTTGATGTTACGAAAAACCTGCCGACGCTTGTCTACATCTTTGTTTTCAATTCCATTGGTCAGGAGGCGATTTTGGATTCTTAGTTGGGAACCCTGTATCTCGAAAACGAGGCGGCGTATGACCCATGTTTATAGAAACTTTCTTTCATCTTTTGTTGTCCGAAACGCACCTGTGACGTTTGGCCCACACGTTATGACATTTACAACTTTCAACTTTTAACGCGTTACGAATGTCATCACTCCTACCCCTAACCTCCCCTGAACCCCACTACGGTAACGATTGCTACCGAGATGTGTATTATTGTTCCTTCCTTCCGGCATACTTCTTCCTTGCTTTCCGTTTCATTACTACATGACATTATGCGCCTACGATTATCAGCGTACGACTGGCAACCTTGCGTTTTTCGTTCTCATTGGGCGCTCCACCAGTGTGGAGCCCAATCGGCTGGTCCGATTTGGAAAATTCAACTGCTTTAGATTGGAAACCGATCATTTCCAGCCACTTTTCCCTCTGACATGTTTTCGTATCTGCACTCATAACCAAGTTGGCCTATGACAAGGGACTTTTGTTACATCCTGTATACATGCCTGATATTCATATGCGCCTTTCGTTTGCAATATTTATTTGTGGACACTGATGAAAAAAACGTATGAAGATAAAATAATTTTACATCTTCTTTGTTGCCATCACTTCTACGGCCGTCACTAAATGCAGAACAACCAAATATTTTTATTTTCAACATTACGTAGAAACCCCCCGTTTCAATTTTAGGTCTTAAAAACAAAAGCTACGATCTCTGCTTTTGGGAAACAGAGATTTTGATGGGATTGTATACATTAAAGTTTCTAATGAAAGTGAATGAATGTAATGCCTTACTTCTTTGTGTATTTTGTAGTTTTTGTGTAGGAACCAGAGGGAAAAATTGTCACCATAAATTATATTTTGGTTCTCCCGTAAAATTTTCTAGACTGGAGATTGCAGCTTTTGCTTCTAAGCCCCATAATTATAAGACATTATATTACTTCAAGTGCATTCATGTAAAGATTCAAACTTTCCTATACTATAAAATATTCAAACATTCCAACCGACGATTTAGAGAACGGAGACAATAAGCAAAAATTGTATGTCCATGAAACTGTCAGTTGGAACTTAATGTTCAAGTGTTTTAATATACTAAAGTTTAAATCTCTAAATAGAAGTACTAGAATTAATTTTCGCCCACAAATTCCAAAAATAAAATCAATAGGAATTTTTCATGTAATGTTGAAAACCAAACATTTGCTTGTTCTGCATTGGATAAGGCCAAATTATTTTTATGTGTCTCCTTCATACCCAGTAGGCCTATTTCCGACATGCCTAAAGTCCATAACTACATTTAAATCATACCCAGTACTGCTTCAAACATCAAAAGTTTGTAATCAACACACTAAAGTCAAAGAGCAGAATACTGCTAGATTTGAGCAGAAATTTTCATCTTTCGAGTGCGGAAAGAGGGACCATTCTTTCAGATTGGATTTTCGTAGGAGAAAAGATTATAAATTTTCACTCCAGAAAAGATGGGATCTATGGTTTTTATTTTAAATGAGAACGTACACATAATCTTTATTATATGAATTTCCATCTCTGCAGATAAAATGTTAATCTTATGAACATGAAAAGACACAACAAAATGTTGAAAATGTGAATAGACGCCAAAGAGGTTCATAATTATTACCGGTAAATAAGGAAAGTAATGAACTTCTGAGTGAATAAAAAAGAGTAAAAAACTTAACCTGAATAGGATTTGAGCCCACTACCTTTCGGTCAGCTATCCAACACCATATCTAAGCATCTAGTCAGCCAACTGTGAGAGTACGCCTTCGAATTAGTTTCTTTCGTCTGATCAGTTACTTGAAAACAACGTTCAAAGATGTATTGTAGATATTTAACTGTTGACGTCTTATGGTATTTTTTTGTCACTGAGACAAGTTTTCACCTTTTGTGTTGTCATTTTTAACTAAATGCAAGATAAAGATTTCAGTATGTCTATGTCTTTCGATAATCTTCGTGGGTACAAAATGGCAGAGAAGAAATTTTACTTGTAGCCATAGTGTATCGTGAACCACTGTAAAAAAGATGAGAAATCGCTCAAAGTGAACCACTCTAAAAAGATGTGAAATAGTTCTTTGAAGATTGAAGAATAAATCACATCCGTAAAACATCGGAATTCGATTAAAAAGTTCACATTTTTTATCCGAAGCTAGAAACTTTTGTTGAAAACCACTTTTTTGATTGCAAAATCGGACCTAAAGGAGTGGTCTCCCTTTCCACTATAAAAAGATGAAACTATCCACTCTTTCGAATTTAATGTGTAGATGCAATTTGATGTTCAAGAATATGTTTTGAAATATATCCTAATTTCAGATGATGAAAGCGAAAATGTATTCAAGAAGAAATTTAGCGACCCATCGGTGAAAAGTAAGTACACCTTATTTGTTTAAACAAATAGCTTTAATACCACTCAAACATAATCCTTAAGCGTTAATTCACCTTCAAGAAAGCAAAGTTTATCTACGTATTATAAACAAATACAGCGTAACTAGTAATAATCTTCAATAAATATGTTAATCTTAATTACAATAATGATTATTTGCAATGCTTGTAGGATTCAAAAGTTTCTGGGAAGTTCTGTGTTCTTATATCACGATGGGATCAAAGTTTTCATCAGATTTCGTTCAGATGTTTCGTATTAAAAAGATACGTATAGTCCGAGTAAATCCAATTCCACTAAAATTAAAGTGGAAATTGTACATTACTAAATGATAACTGTATTTAACTTTTACTTTCGTGTGTTTCAATATTTGGTATATGTTTATAACGGGTCTATGTCAGAATCCCCAGCGGTCAGAATCACCACAAAACCGTCAAAAACCCCAAACACCCAAATGGTCAGAGCTCCAAACGGTCAGAAACCCCAAAACTAAAAACGGTCAGAACCCCCTCACGATTGTCAGAACGTCCACCAAATGATCAGAACCCCCACACACATGGTTAGAAACCCCCACAAAGTAGTCAGAAACCCCACACATGGTTAGAAACCCCCCACAAAGTAGTCAGAAACCCCACATAAACGGTCATAGTCCCCAAAAGCGAAAACGGTCAGAACCCATACACAAATAGTCAGAACGCCCACAGAAACGGTCAGAATCCCCACGCGCATATACAGTCAAAACTTTCACATAAACGATCAGAAAACCCAAACTTGAAGACGGTCAGAAACCACACACGAGCTGTCAGAGTCCCCAAATGCGCAAAATGGTTAAAATCCCCAAATGCGAAAATGGTTACCAAATTAATGGTCAGAGCGCCCACCACAAGGTCAGAAACCCCACACAGATGGTCAGAAACCCCACACAACGGTCAGAAAGACAAACAAACGGTCAGAATCCCCAAATGCGAAAACGGTCACAACCCTCTGACCAGAATGCCAAACGAAACACCAATAATAGCTTACAGGAGACTCCACAATCTTAGACGAATGCTGACTAAGGCAACCTTCTCACATGTGACAACCCAGAAAAACAGAAACGCAAAGAATTAGAACTAACTACTCCTCATCCCCAAAACAAATTGAACCACACACATACAATTGGGAAACATTGAATTGAATTATTCCAATATATAACAGAGTCTACTCAGGACTGAACCTACAAACAAAACATAGAAACAAAAATCTAAAACTGACCGAAAAAAACGCCGGGCCGGTACGGAAAAAAACTGTCAGTAACACCTGCATACTAATCACAAAATATTAAAATTACAGGACCCTTCTAAAAGAAAAACACAAACACTGTGACCACCAGTGATATTACAGAATAATAATAATAATAAAACCAACGACATGACCACCAAGACTGCCTTACACAAACTAACGACAATCACAGCAATATGGAACGACTCACCGAAATCAAATTACCAAAACAGAAAGAACAAAACACTTTTAAGAATATTACAAAAACAATTATTATGAAAGTAAGTTATTATAAAAATAAAATAATGACAACACAATCTGTGCCTGAACTATATACAGGTCTACATGACCAGATGTCAAAATAGTAATGCAAAAGCAATCATACTTGAATAGGAACCTAATAATATTGTCATTAATAATAATAACCAAAGAAACAGAACGAACCCAGAACCTTCCAAATACTGCCCAGTTTTGGGGCCTCTCTGAAGGGAAAAATTATTTTGGGAAAGAATAGAACCAAAGACAGGAACGGAATGAGCCCTATTAATGACAAATTAACCCATAACATTATTAACAATAATAGATAGAAACATTTTCAAACAACATGTAAAAGTGAATCCAATCTCATTTATGACCCACATGACTACAGGGCTCTTATAACTGAGAGAGTACCATATACAATTGAAAATGGAAAATAACCAAACTTTTCGGAACCCGGTACAGCCGGACAACTGATACATATAGAGAGGAAATATAACTTAATAAGGTCTGTCTAAAAACTAACAAGAAGGAAAGGAAAACGGAGGTAAACACGGAAGGAAGAGAATTAGAGAGGAAATATAGTGAGGGTAAAACTACCCAAATGAGAGACTCCCCAACTTATGAATATTTAATAGCAAGTATGTAAGGAAGGACCGGACTCCGGGATTTACATTAACAATAAAACAGGTTCTGTGGGTTTTCTGACTATGTGTGTGGGGTTTCTGACCATGTGGTGGGAGTTCTGACCGTTTTCGCATTTGGGGATTCTGACAGATTGAGTTTGGTTTCTGACCATTTGTGTGAAAGTTTTGACTGTATATGCGTGTGGGGATTCTGACCGTTTGTGTGGGAGTTCTGACCGTTTTTACTTTTGGGGTTTCTGACCGTTGGAGGTTCTGACCAAACCCCTTTATAACTTCAAGTAAAATATTTTATTTCTCCACGGATGTAATTTAACTTAATTTGTCTTGAAGAAGACATCAATAGCAGACAAAATACTGAAAGAGAGATTAGAAAACAGCCAAGAAAATAGGAGGCATCGAAAGAAAAAAGTAGAATAAAATCTCACAAGAAACTAAGCTCTTGATGAAGAAAAGAAGGGAAATGAAAGAAGAATAAAATTACATAAAGAGGGTTCAGTACGTAGAACTAAATAAAACCGTAAGGAAGAAAATAATAGAGGATATAAGAAGATATTACAGAAATCTTGTTAGATATACAATCAAGGGAAACAAGAGCCTAAAGATAACCAAGCAGTAGCTTATGATAAGGAAACCCAAATAAATGCAGCTTAGAGACCAGACATGATCGTAAATCGAAATAGGGAAGAAATTATAAAAATATTTGAAAATTTCTACAGATAATTCTATTACTCCGAAGAAGAACTAGGAAGTAAAGATTCAGAAAATAATGATGTAGAAACTCCAGACGTAATGAAAGAACAAGTGGATAAAATAATTCGAGGGATGAAAAACTGAAAATCACCAGGAGAAGATGGACTCACAGCAGAGGTGTTTAAGTGGGGAGGTGAGAAGATGAAAGATAAACTTATTAATTTATTTTCGATGTGCCTGGAGGAAGAGGGAAATACTGTCAAGTTAGAATAATGCTTTATCATGTTATTGTACTAGTAAGGGGACACAGAATGCGTCGATTACTACAGAGCAATTAGTTTACTGTCCATTCTATACCAAATGTTCACAAAAGTTATTTTGAATCGTATTGAACCAGACTTAGATTTTAACAAGGGAAGGGAACAAGCCGGATTTCATCTTGGATTTAGTACACTGCGGCACATACAGACACTGAGTGAAGTTATGGAAAGGATTAATGAATATGATCTTCCACTATGTTTGGGATTTATAGAGTTTGAAAAAGCTTTCGATTCGGTTCTTTGGCAGTAGTACTTACATCACTTGAACATCAAGGGGGCATCGAAAGGGCATATATCAAGCTACTGCAAAGCATTAACTAGACTACCATATTTGTCATTAAACTGCATTAAGAAAGTGAAAAATTTAACATTGGAAAAGGTATAAGGCAAGGACAATATCTCAAAAACTTTTCTGCAGTCCTGGAGATAGTGCTTCCAAAATTTGAACTGGGATGAAATTGGAATAAAAGTATATATGGCAAATATCTTCATCACTTACGGTTCGCTAATGATATAATCCTATTTGCTACAAGTGCAGAAGGAAATAAAGTGTAGTTTTCCCAACGAACACCAAGCCATTTTTCAATCAAATATTTATTTCATCATTCAACTTGGAATTCGATGTTTTGAGGTAGCCTAGGTAAACAGACAACAAACTATTCCTATAGACTCTCCGTTAAAATTATTTTCTTCTTTGCAGCATGTTGATTGTACATTACTTTTGTATTACTTAAATTCATCTTAAGGCCTATTTTCGAGCTCTCGTTACTCAGTTCTTTCATTCTGGTCTATAGTTCATCTGAACTGAAGCAAATAGGATTATATCATCAGCGAACCGTAAGTGAAGAAGATATTCGCGATTAATTTTTATTCCAAGTTCATCCCAGTTCAAATTTTGGAAGCACTATCTCCAGGACTGCAGAAAAGTTTTTGAGATATTGAATTTCCTTGCCGTACTCCTTTTCTAACTTTAAATTTTTCAATTTCTTAATTCAGTCTAATGACACATATGGCAGTCTAGTAAATGTTTGACAGTAGCTGGATATATGCATTTTCGATGCCTCCTTGGTGTTAAAATGATTTAAATACTGCTGCCAAGGAACTGAATCGAAAGCTTTTTCAAACTCTATGAATCCCAAACATAGTGGAAGACCATATTCATTAATCCTTTCCATAACTTCAGTCAGTGCCTGTATGTGCCTCATTGTGATAAATCCAAGATGAAATCCGGCTGGTTCCTTCCCTTGTTAAAATCTAAGTCTGGTTCAATACGATTCAAAATAACTTTTGTGAACATTTTGTATAGAACTGACAGTAAACTAATTGCTCTGTAGTAATCGACGCGTTCTTTGTCCCCTTTCTTGTTCAATAAAATGATAACTGTATTTTTTCAACTTTACGGTATTTCCCTCTTTCTCCAGGCACATCGAGAATAATTTAGTAAGTTTCTATTTCATCTTTTCACCTCCCTATTTTAATATCTCTGTTGTGATCTCATCTGCTCCTAGCGAATTTTCGTTTCACTTCTTCTTTCATTATGTCTGAAGTTTCAACATCATTGTCTTTTGAATCTTAATTTTCTAGTTCTCCTTCGGAGTAATACAATTCTCTGTAGAATTTTTTCAAATATTTTGTATAATTTCCCCCTTGTTTCGTGTTACTGTCCCGTCTGGTCTCTTAACTGCAATTATTTGCTTTTTTCTATCATAAGCTGCTGTTTTTTTAGACTCTAGTTTTCCTCGATTGTATTTCTAACAAGATTTTCGTTGTATCTTGGTAGATCCACCCTTATTTTCTTCCTCACGATTTTATTTAGTTCTATGTACTGAATACTCTTTATGTAATTTTCTTATTCTATCATTTCCTTTCTTTTCTTCATCAAGAGTGTAATTTACTCTAAACTTTGCTCTCTTTTTTTCTTTTTCATGCCTGCTATTTTCTTGTGTCTGTTATTATGCCAGTCACTATTTTGTGTCTGTTATTGCTGTCTTCTTCATCTTCTAACTCTTTCAAGGCGCTGAGTCTGTTGCTTAGTTCTATCTCGAATGTCTGTCTGTGTTTTCCTAGATTTTCCAGATCTAAAAGTGCTGTGCTTCTTGTGATAAGTTTCTTTCTCTCAAGTCTAGTATTTAGTTTCAACTTGCATCTCACCATGCTATAGTCACTCGAGATTTAGAAACTGTTCAGTACAGTTTCAAAATTTAACAGTACTGAATTACATGACAGTGAAACAGACACGTCTTGCATAATTTCCCTTTTATTCGATAAAATGCAGTCTATTTCGTTTTTAATCTTATTTGGATCTTTCCATTTCCACATCCTCTCGGGGAGGGTTCTTGTAAAATGTATTGTAAGTGAACAGCCTGCTGACTTCTGAGAATTCCACTGACTTCTCTCCTCTCTTAATTGTTTTGCCAAATCCGAAGTTTCCCATTTACGTGTCACTGCTATACTTACTTCCTACTTTCGCATTGAAGTCTCCTATTACAATTTTGTAATGTGATTTGCTACTATCCAAAACCTTTTGTATCTCCTCGTATAGATCTTCGACTTGCCCCTGCGTATGTGACGTCGTTGGGGCATACACTTGTTTAATTTCCATGCTGTATGTCTTGCTTTTCTTTATTACTACTCGTGTGATTTTATTTGAAATGTCTTCAATTTCTGTGATCCGTGTCTTCAAGTCTTTATTAATTATAAAACCAACTCCTGTCGGTTTTCCGTTTTATGTTCCTTTGAAGTAGATCCTGTGCCCTGACGGGAGTTCCAACTGTTCTTCATTCTTCTCCACACTTCTGATAGTTCTATGATGTCCCATTTAATCATCCTAAGTTCATTCTGTAATTATTCTAATTTGTCCTCTACTGCAAGTGACCGACAGTTCAAAGTCGACACGTATAGGTCGATGTCCTAGCAGTATACAGTCCAAGCTCGGGCATTTTGGACATCTGACATCCTACAGGACTGACCGCTGCCGTTGCCAACTGCATTCCGTCTTGAGTATAATGAGGGCTTCCGAGGCTGTTCCCTTACTTGTACCATCGTGTAAATATATACATGTATGTTAATAACAAATGGCAATTCATCACACTTAAAACGTCCGAATTTTATTTTTTTAATTTAACTGTTAAGGCCTTTAAGCAACATTGGCTCAGGTCGGACGGATGATGATGAAATAAATTGGTGGAATGGAGAAAGTATGAGGTCAATTAAGAACTTCGAGAAAACACAAGCACTCTGTGCTTCCACAACAGTGGACACCTGGCATGAGCTGGGGTCGAAGCTACGACTCCTAGAATCAGAGGTGAGCGCTCTACCATTGAACCACTCTGGCCACGCAAAATCCTAAAAACGCCTATTTTGAGTATTCAAGATTATTCCAATATAATGAATACTTTATGGGATCCAAAATTAATTCCTTATATAGAGATAAACCTAATTGTATCCATAGGCTAAAGTTACCAAGTTGTTGGTTCAAGATGATGACATAAGTCTAAAAAGAGTTGTAAACTGAAATAGAACATAGCAAGAATCTAGTGGTTATGGAGTAAAACTTGAACATAATTTGCATATGTACAGTACTTAACAATTTTCATATGAGTATATTATGTAGTTTTACTGACTACCGACACCAAGAATAAAACTGTGGCCAGCTAACTAACGGCATGTGAGTTACCAAGATCCGCTTAATTTGAAAATCTTTACATTCTTGTATTAAAAATATATCTAGTATTTGTCAGTGTTGCAAACTTTAAGATTCAGCAATACAATAACATGACAACAAAATTAATCAAATATTATTTGATTCTATTGTAAAAAAACGTATTTCTTTACAGATAAGAAAGGAAGAAGTGTCCTTACAAATTTAGCAGGTAAGTATGTATTCATAATTACCATAGTTTTAACAATGTATCAAGCAAGACAAGGTTAACTAGTAATAGATATGGACTTGATGAGACGACAACGAAGAGAATGGCGTTAAGACAATGATCGACCCATATCTACGAAATATTTTATCACCATACTAGAAAATCATATACATCGTTTTAGACAGAAAGGGTAATTGAGCCTTGTTTATAAAGACAACAAAGAACATTGAGGTATATCTACTCATTTTCCTCCATTTTTCTTTTTGGTATCGTGGGCAGTGGGCAGGTGAAGACTTTCTTGGTTCGCTTGTCAATAGTCATAGATTGCTGGGAAGGCTAATTTTATTGTACATAAGCATATGCACAGAATAAATATAGTCCACTCAATAATCTGTGAATATGGACAACCGGTCTTCTTCACCTGATATCCTGTTGCCCATGATACACAAAACAGAGAAAACTAGTAACAATCTTTAACAGTAGTAAACTCCCTAACCAATTATATTGGAACAATTAATAACCAGACAAGCAATCCAAATCGCGAATATAATTCAAAATTACTTTAATAGTATTGGTAAGGAATTATGAGAAACAAAGGGAAAGAAATCGAAATTTCAATCAACAAAACACTGAACTTATCATAAAGGTTGAAAAAAAACGACGAACAGGACATCACCAAGCAAATGTAAAAAACAAACAATTAGAAGAGTTAAAGAAATGAGAAAAAACACTATAGAGTACGAGAATACACCACCAGAGCAAGTCGGACGTTCAAAAGAAAGAAATCAGCAAGAATCGGTAAGGCGCAAAAGTAGTGGAAATACAAGAAAAAAGAGCTACTAATAATTGAAACATTGGAACAAGAGGTAAAATTAAAACTTCAAAAACGATCGTACAGACATCACAAAAGGTGCTATTAAAGCTACCTGCGCGAAAACAATGAATGAATGAATGATTATTGAAAGTATAGTTTGATTTCTATAGTCATTAGGCGTGTAAGACACATGTTGGAATAGACGAAATGAAAGGATTCGGCAAGGTGTCAGTCTGAACCTATGTTGAAGGTCCCGTGACCAACGACCTCACGAATACTACCCCAACGCTGTACCACTAATCTACGGCTGATCGGTATTGAAAGTGTAGGTGTCTCACACAAAAAATGACTTTTAATTATGTGCAGGATCTTAAAGTAACGTCATGCCTTCAACAGAGAACAGAGAGAGTCTTATAAATACCATTTGGGAAGCGTTTCCCTTCAGTTGCCTTGGTGTTCTAGGTGGTATTCCATTCCCTTGCATTATAAACTGTTTCTTTCTTAAACAAGTAAGAAGGGCATTACCACACGCGGATATTACTTAGTGATAAATGCTCCTTTCTGCTTCTATAGCCAGTTTCAACATTTTATGCATAATTATGAACACATAACGCCGACTGAGCGAAGGGGAGTAAGTGGTGGGTTTATACTTTTGTCAAACTTCTCGCATAATTATTTATCCATAGAAACGTGCAACACAAGAAAAGTTCTCGAAATGAAAAAGTTGGAGACATTATTCGGAAGGAATATTCATGATTCTCTACTCTCGCGAGAAGAGTAAGAGAGTGCAATTCTACACGTACACAATTCAAAGAGAAATTCATAAGTTGAGACACTTATGAAAGTATAGATAGATAAAATATTTTACAAGTGAAATAATTAACATGGAAATGTCCGTTCGTCTGGGATACACGTAGAAAAGATATATACAACGAAGTCATCGTTATTGTACTGAATGACACCTGTAGTTAGTAGAGAATAATTCTCTGTTTTCAGAAATGCATACGCCCAGGGCCGCAACTGTAAGGAGAGGAAACCGGGCACGTGTTCTGGGTATCGGACTGGGGGAGACGTCAAACGGAGATAAGGAGGTGACGTTGTACGTTTGTGGTTCTTAGATAGGTGTCCCTCAATTGAAGTTTGCTACCGTTGGCAACAATTCAAGATGCGTCCCTTCATAACCCACTATGTTCAAGATTCAGAAAATCAGTGTTACCAACCTGCACACGATTCATAAATCAAATCAGTGGGCATGTTATGCAAGTGTATCCAGGCAACTAAAACATATAACAGTTTAATATTATGCTTATTTTTTTTACAAATTTCTCAAATTATAAATTGTCAAGCAGAACGTTAAATATCTTTGAACTACCTGAGGTACCATATTCTACAAAACAAAATCAAAATGATTGATTCGATAAAGGTTATTTTATACTTTTAATAACGTATTATTTCTAAAGGATAATAATATGTTGATTGATCTGTTCTATGAAAACCTTATAAAGATATGAGATTCTTCAAAGATACTATCTGTGCATTTAATAGGATAAAAGTCTATGCAAAAAATATCTTAAAAGTTGTATTTGCCTTACGAAATTACGAAGAGCAGTCAAAAAGTTCAAGAACAGTTTGTGTACCTGACAATTACTTACACATTTAGCAATTCACACTAGTCAGTCACCTTGGAAGTAAGATCCTTACACGTACACACCCTTACTCCAGAGGCTATGTCTTTGTTGAAAGCAGTGTCGGTTGTCATTAGAATGGTAAGAAGGAGCCGTTTTCCTAGAATTTCCTGTCGTGGCAAAATGTATTCTTTTGAGCTTCAGTTTTAATTTGAGAAATAAAAGTCGCATGGAGCGAGATCAGGAGAATACGGTGGTTGCGGGACGATTGCAATATTTTTGTTCGCGAACAACAGCACTCGGCGACACGTGAATTGACACTGAAGCGCTAGTAGACACTTTACATTATTGTACAGTAGACAGTGTCTACCTGGGCAATTTCAAACTAGCACAGACGCAAACAAACAGTCTACCATTCCTACACGTAAAATACTGCATAGCTTCCTCTTTTTGTTCCTCATCAATAGATGTCGTTCGCGAAGTTTTGACTGCCCGTTATATATTGTTATGTAGAATTTAAATCTTCAACCACATATGTAATTTTAAATGATCATTATATTAGAAGAAATAAAATAATGTAACAAGCCATGTGACCAAACCATTGCTTTGAGGGGAGATTTACAAGTTACGTTTCACACCATTTACTGACGTACAAAACATTTTCTTTTTACATTTCAGGTCCAGTCAAGGCTCCGGAACTTGTAATATACGATACACAAAGTATGTATTTAAAAAAATAAGTTATAATTTTAACCACATCGAAGGTTATTTCATTTTGTTCTGAGCTTAGTGCGCGGATTAAGACATGTTGAAGGAATATGCAGTATAAAATTTAACTAAACACTTTTAATGATTCTTTTGTTAATTATTCAAATGATATTCAATTCACCACCAACAAGATTAATTCAGTTAAATTTGGAAACAAAGAAAACCTAAAGGTCATACATACCGTTCAAGACCATAATATCTCAGTATACACAATGATAGAGAATTTATTTGTAAGTATAAAGCACACATTCATATCATTGTTTTTTTCTACAGTAAAAGAAACTTCTTTTTAGGATATAATCCAATATACTAGATCATGTAGAAAGCTTTTCGATACCGAAAATGAACGATTACAGTTGTTTTGTTCACGCATCGAAACAATTTGCTAGTTGCTGTTCCGAGTAAACCATGCATAAGAGAGGTAATGAATATTATTTTTTCCCTCATCCAACTTACGCATAACTGTTCAAAAATATTAATACTTCTTGTGAACAGAATGGATTCAGAACAGGCGCAAAAATGTGTTAAATTATGAACTTTCAAATCATATTGCCCGTTAGAAATAATCAACTCTCATTATGTCAATGTTACCGTTAGCTTATACATTTTCTCAGAAGCACGGAAAAGGTTAAGAGAGTAATGTCTTTCCATGTTGAGGCCTTCCAAAAAATTCAAAGTGTTTAAGACACCGCGTTAGACGGTTGTCAAGCATTGCATTTTCCTAGGTCTTTCTGAGAATTTCATCCATAGTTCATCAGGCTCTAAACTTACACAAATTTGAATTTTGAATATAATTTTTAAAATCTTTAGACAAATTTAGTTCAGGCCACTTAAAATGTTTCGACACGTAGTAATACACGTGTATATATTCATTATCATGGATTGTTTCTACTACCATGAGTTCTTGAAAAAATATGTGAAAAAGTTGACTCATTTGCTGTTCAGAGACCCTGTAACAAATCATCGTTGATGGTGTCATTGTGTTAATAAATTATTCTCATAAAAGTTATGACAATCTTTTCTCTAAAACAATCAGTATGAGTTTGAGACTGAAAATATTCATACTAAGAATTAGTATTGTGCTTTCCTTAGTTATAGCAGCTGGTAGTGGGACTGACTTTCTTTCATCTTTGACTAAGGTGTAATAACGGAGTATATGCGTACAACATAAAACCCCAAAAAATATTAAAAAGAGTGGTTTCTTTATAAACTATAGATCATTCTTGGCCTCGAATATGCATAATACGTTATAGGTGTCTATTTAATATCTAATTAGAAAGAACATGGAATCAATGTAAATAAGCTGATGGATATCAATAAATAAAATGATTTAAGCATGAACTTTAGAACAGAAAATATAGAAGCATATTCTTACAAATATTGGAACTATCATCATTCTTTCCATACACTGTGATACTGTATGAAGTTAAAAAATTGAACAGTTAAATCATGTTATTACTTTACAAATTAATTTTAATACAATTCTATTATCATTTCTATACATTGTACAGCAAGATATTATAAAGAAAATTAACTGAATTCGTAGGGCCCCAGAGAGACCATTTAATTAGAATGTTCTGTTTATATGCACATTTCACAGATCGATTGGCATGCTATGCGAAAGCTATAGGTGCAGTTAATATCTCATCTGCTCGTTTAGAAAATTAACAACAATTCATCCACTTATTCAATGTACACGTAATATTAACCGTTCATTCATTCATTTATTTAATATTTCTTTTTATTCACTCACATAATGTATTGATGTACTAAGGGGGTACGTATTATTAAAATTCAAATTTGTTCTGTAACACATTCATTAATTGATATAGTCGATACAGTCACATAATTGGGTTTCTTTGGTCTGTGTTTAAAATAAATTGGATATTTATTTTATATTTGATTAATTTCAACGTTTGGTGGGATACGTTACCTTCTTCATTGTTGGTTATAGGGTACTGAAAACCTTTTGTATGCAACTTATATGCGGAATTAAGGTACTTTTATAGGAGCTAAAAGTGGAAAATGTTGTTAATTCTCTTTCTTATTTACGCTTTTTTGTTAATTGTTACAGCACAGAATCCAAGTCTAGCTGGTAATCCCAAAGCATATGACTACATTATATATGATTATGAAGCCCCACGTAAGCATTATTTACATAGTTCTCCCATTATTTAAATGCATTTTGAAGAATAAGTTATGTTGGTGTATGTAATGCAATAAGATTGATAATTAATTAACTTTAATTAATTTACTGCATCAATTATGAAATTTTAAATACCAGGTTTGTCCGGAAAGTAATGCGTGTGCATTCGCTAAAGTAATTGTTAAACATATGGCTACAAATCTTTATATTTTTTCCACGTACTAATCTTGAGCATCATCATATTTTTCCAGGGTTAATTTCATGCTTCGTAAGCATTTTCTGGAACGTCATTTAGGGCCCTCGTTAAAGCTTCTTTGACGTTATTCATACCTTCAAAATGGTATCTCTTTTTACCTTTTTGACTCGGGGAAACAGAAAGAAGTTAGCAGGAAACAGAACTGTATGTAGGTTCTGATGTAATGTTAAAATTGGACAGCAAATTACAAAAAGCGTCAATTGTTAACTGTAAGTAAAACAACTTATTCGACTCAATGATTAAATAATTTAAGGTATTTTTTTAAAGTACTGAAACGAAATGTTTGGGAACACATATATATAAATTATTTAATCGCAAATTGAACCATGCAAAACGCTGAATTAGTGATAATACAACGAGGCATTCCATAAACAACTTTATTGTATAAAGCGAAATGTGCACGTTAAAGTGTATTTGTTCTAACATTGCAACGATCTTTGCCAGCATACATTTCTTAAGAGGAGACGTTAAGTTATTTTCAGCTTCGAACCTTTAAGCATAATTGTCAATAGATGCATATTACATATAAAACAATACATACTTGATTGAATCCAGGATTTCGAAAGTTCCTTTATTTAGTCGTACATTGATATCATCTGATCTATGATTTATATCTGAATAACGATAGATATATCCATATATATATTCTTAATAAAACATGTCGTCTAAATCGAACAAACTAAACTGACTGTTATAACAACTGAGAATAGAGACAAAACAGTATTAACAATTGTTCATTAAGAAAACTGTCTGCAAAGAACATACAATAAGTAGGCAACCACATGACGTCATCACTAATTTCCAGATACCAAAAATAATGTAGAACCATTACATTGACTTTACATCAGGTTGAGGAAGCGTTGCAACGTTGTTTCCGGATTGATGCTCGCGGACTAGTAATCAGATGTGGTTGGGTGCCTTTGTTCATCTGCAAAGCCTCGGTAACGAATTCGTGCACAGTACTTTTGTCCATTCCGTGAGTATTTGCTATCATCCGAACACTAATCGATGATCGGAACTTAAAAAATTACTCAGACCATTCACATTGTCCCCGGTTTTAGTCGTTTATAGAAGCCCAGAACAGGGTTCATTTACCACCTCCTCCCTCCCCTCCTTAAACATCTTCTGCCATCTAAAACTTGAGATGTTAATCTACATTCACCCTAAAATCCAGCTGCAACATGGGAAATATCTCAGTAGCAGATTTGCTCTGTCGCACACAGAGGTTGATGGCGTATCGTTACTGAACGGAGCGCTGCATCTTAAGCTTATACCGTGCACTACGAACGAGTTTGAGTTTTTTTGTCGATCTCCACCGAGCGAGAGCTCGAAATCACATGAGCTTTTACACGTTTACAGGGAAGCTTTCCCAGCACCGATTCCGCGGCGCAATATGCATTGCGGCCAATAGGACAACGAGAAAAACTATGGTCGCATTACTTTCCAGAAAATCCCTGTTTAACTGACATCATTTTTCATAATATACAAATAACTACAAGAAAGGAACGAAATTGAAAAGAAATCGCCTCTAAGCTTGTTCAAGGAGACCACCCTAGCATTTGCCTGCAGCGATTCAAAGGAACCCTGGGGAAACTTAAGACAGAGCAATCAGTGGTCGAACCTTATGGGGATGACCTTAAGAATGAGAATCTACGGCCGCTACGGTAGAGGTTACTTGTTAACAAATTCAAACATGGACTTTAAATTAAATGTTACTTTACTTATAAAAGAACCTATTGGATTCTTTGATACATTTTTCAAGATCAAGGTACATTTTGTTATACTTTTATTTAACGAAGTTCAGATAAAGGGAGAAAGTAATAATTGAAAATGGTACTGTTCTTATCGTGTTGCAATGTCAAATAATCTAGCTACTGCATCCTGTGGAGGCAACACAGATTAGTGCGGCAACTCCTCATACACGCAGATAACGGTATATTCAGTAACACTTATCCTTGGATTGAAACCTCAGTAAAGTTGATCTGGTGGGAAGTAGATAGCAGGTCATCCCCATAATGTGATAGATCTACGTGATTTATTGCGCTGCAGCTGCAACGCAAACTCAAATGTACTGAAATATTTAAAAGAGGATTACAATACCCTCATATAATTTGCGAAAACGTAAAACTAAACATTCAAGACGAAAAAAGATTCCATCATAAGAAGCAGTTCGTAGCTGAGATTAAAACATGTCTCCTACCGAAACCATCCATGGTGAATAATGGATGTTTGTTCCAAGAATTGACCAACCTATAGAAACAGGTAATAAATGGGTGATGGTGAACAGGAGACTGGGAAAGTGATGCAAAACTTGAGTAACAGCAAAAATGAAAATAGAACTCACAAAAGGTTACTGGTTTACATAAATACTTTGCAACAATTTGTACCACAAATCAACAGTTTGAACGTAAAAAGATACAAGAAATAAGAACCTTTAAGTTTACTTAATTCGTGCTATGTATAAAATAGGAAAGAGACCCTTTTAAAAATGTATCAATGTCACCTGCATCCCTATGCTCCTGAGCCGCACCACATAAAACTGTTCTTGCACTGTTTGGAAAGATTTTAGTGTTTGAAGCAGTATCGTCAATATTGAATAACAAACAAGAGCGTCGAAGTTTGAAATTATCATCGACTTTCTTTTATTTAACTAACGTTGCAAAATGGCGTTGGTTGAGCGAAAAAAAAAATACAAATTTATAAGATTTCTTGTAAACCGTAACTTAATTAAGGCTACGTAAGTTTACTAATCTACTAAACATACGTTAAGCACTTCAATTTTTACAATGTTCATATAGTTGACAATCACGTATACTGAATTTATCATAATCTTTTAACTACTTCTGCTTGCAAATATTTGAAGACTTGAATTGAAAAACATCTCAAGTCCACTCTTTCCATATTAGAATTTATTTTCTGTTCGTTGGTATCTATGTTCCAAGGGCTACCCACTTGCAAAAATATAACATCCTAATCCCACCACAGACTCCCTTTTTAAAACAAAATCTATTCCGCTGATTATGATAACATACAAAGACCTTGGACTATTTTTCGGTCCTCCTGTGAAATATACTCAGGTGAACTTGGGATGTTTTTCAATTTAGGTCTTCGATTTCAGTATTACTGCAAGTGTAGACAACAAAATAAATGTTACAAAGTAAATGAAATGAAAACAGTTGAGTGACTCAGTGGAATAAAGGCACATGGCACAACACTATTTTTTTACAGGAAAAGTATTTTCCAAGGGAAATGCTTGTTTTGATGAAATATTATGTCCAAACTCTATATCTACTGCATTGTCAGCAAGTAGAATGTCATCCGTAACTGTATTCAAATCCTGTACATAAAGATATCACAAAGTACTTATTATTTCATGAATTATAAAAACTGAAATGCTGACATTCATTTGGAAGAACAACTCGTGTATTTTTCTACGTAGAAAACATTTATGTCATCTCATACATTGCTAAGAAATTAAACTGTATTACCTTAAGGATACATCAGCACACAGTATATTTATATAAAAAATATATTTAAAAAATACTTGAAGAGCTCAGTGGAAAAGGGCACATGCCACATCTCAATTAAAACTGACTTTTTACCTCAGAGAGACAGATTTTTTTTTGCCATCTACTGTCTTGTTTCTTAATTACTGTGCCTATGCCATGCGTTTTTGGTGCTAAAATGAATAGCATAGGCACAGTCATTACGGTAACAGACGCAATATGACATAAGTGTTTTCTCTGAATTAAATAGTCACTTTTCCTTTGGATATTTCATGTGCTCATTTTCCACTGTAGTCCTCATTTCAGGACCGAAGCCGGTTTATACCAACAATAAATTAGTAATCGAGGTCGATGTCAATATCTTCTATTCCTTGTTCATTAAAGGTGGCACTGTCACTTTTCAAGTTTATGTAAAACTGAGACTAGATATGTGAGATGAACTGTATTATCGTACTTCGACACCTTCTCATCCCTCTGGCTGTTTCAGTGGCAAAGGAACACTATCAAGGTTTAGTCGATGGCCACGCTGTTATTTTCAGATGCACTTCCATATCATTGTCAGATAATTTGATGCATACATTATGCTCACCCTTAATATTCCAGGCTTGAGTGTACTAGACTTGTGGCATGTGCCCTTTACAACTGTAAAAAAAGTTTATTTCTTGAGAATGGTATAACATACATTTCAATTAATTATAGTACCAAAATATTAGCTTCGACTGGGACAGTCATTACGGGAGCAGACGCTAGATGGTACAAGCAGCCTGTTTGGCGTGAAAGGTCAGTTCTCATTAGGATGTGGCATGTGCCTTTATTCCATGAGCCACTCACATGCAACTTTTCTAGTTGAACAGTTCTTCTGACTCACAACGCTCAACTTCGGACACCTGCGAGATCTAAAGATGTATATTTTATTTTTAGACAAATTATGCTGACAGTATGCAACTTTCTTTCGAACATTACATCTGGTGCTTCCTAAACTTTATTGTTCTAAATACGGTAAAGATCACTTTTTCAACTGAACAATCAATTCGTCATTAATACTCAAATTTTAATAACAAGCCTTGGTCGGATTTAAAGTTTAGCTATTGCTCTATACATGTTGCGCCACTTAAAACTGGATCATTGCTAAATTGATTTACCTCATTGCTGTCCCAAGCCTCAGAGAGTTTGAAAATTAGAACAAAGTAATATTTAACATAATCGCAATGTTCTTCCTTTTGAGTTGAGATGGCGTGCACTTGAATTCAAATTATTTTATCTTCAGCAGAAAAGCAAGCATAGATAACTTTAGTTGTCCCCTACGTGGACCAACTCCGCTTACTCTTTTTTCCTAATAATATTGTTTTCTGCATAATACTTGAGTGTTTCTGTTAAATTTATCTTCCTTAAATGTTCATTTGATTGCAAAAACAATCTAAAAAAGTACAAATATAAATAATTAAATGCAGTTTGTAAATGGTTATTAACTCATTTTTCTCAAGAATTTTGTCTCCTTCGTGAACAGGTAAAATACCTGCAATAAATTTCACCAGAGTGTGATACTTGTTTTTAAGCTCGGTAGGATAAAGGGCGAGGATATGTTTTTGCTGCTTAAAGAAGTGTGACTTGTGTGTGCCTATTTTACTTTGTGAAAGTTTAAATTGTTCTGAAGCAGTTTGAAGTAGAGATCTACTAGTGCACATTGTTCAAGAGGTTAAACCCTTTTTATTTAAAATTATTTGAAAGGTAAAGTATCTTAGAAATAAGAAGTCGTTAAAGAAATGAGGACTCCCTAATCTCTTTATAAAAAATCTAAAAGTTAAAAGTAAACCATTTTGTCCGCTACGTGTACAGTCACATTCAACTTAGGGGACATTCCTGTCCACTCGGAAGACAATTTACGTAGGATAACTTAATTACGCTTTAAGTACTATTCTGTGAAGTTCAGTTTCTGAATATAAGCTTATCAGGTATTAAATATTCTAGACCTTCATTACATCATCCCCTTATTCTTACAAAATTAGAAAATTTTGCACATTACTTAACACATTATACTATGCAATTACACGACTATTCTACAGAAACGCACGAACACTATGTCAGCACTGCACCTACTTTTGTTTGTCAAAAATGTTTTTAAAATGCAAAAAAAAAAAAATATATTTTTTTACCTCAACATGTGATGCCAATGAAATAAGTACTTCTGAAGGAATACTCTTGTTTTCTTGGTTACGTTCAATTTTGTCAATATTGTCCTCCCATTCAGGTACAATAATTTGGTAGTGACCCAACTATTGTAGCACTCCCTTTAAGTATTGCTTTATTAGATTTTCTAGCATATCTTTCTTTTGTTAGAATGTGTAATAAGATATTTTCTTTTCAATAGGTGCTAATATAGCCGCTGAGGACAAGGATGAAGGACCACCAAATGCAAGTACGTAAGGACTCCGATTACAGAGATTATTCTGGTCTTAAAACTGTTATACTTGTGGATCGATCAGATTTGAACATTGAAATGCCTGAAATCTTTAACCAAATGGCATAAAAAACGAAATACTAGTTTAATCTGAATCTCTTTCTTTGCGCTTTACAGTATACCAGTTTCTTTGCACTGTAATCAGTGTTAATTCCGATTGCGTTCAAGAACTATATTTTTGTTTTAGCAAAGATCTTGTTGCCCAACAACCACTAGAAGAAATAAGATTCTGAAAAGTTGAAAACTTTTTAAATATATTTTTTTATAATAGTAATGTATACACTCCTTAAATAAATTAACGTACTTGTTTGTTGTTCACCTAAGATAGTTAAAAATTAAATTAATGTAAATAACCTCTACTTTACAAAAACAAGTGTTCCCTTGAACAACTTAAAATTGACTGTTATAAATGAAAATTATGATAATTGCACAGTCATAATTATGAGATGAATCGAGAGCAGTAGAATTCAAACTATGACATATGGAAACCATTGCGAAGAAACAGGAACGTCTTGTAAACTTACGCTAGCAACACACACGTACGTAATCACATGTACGAATGTTTCTAAATTAATCAGCATTAGAAATCGTTTACAGACATCAAAATAGATGAGAAGTAACGCTATTTCAAGTGTACACCCAGTTGGATTTGAATTTTATTTATGGCCTTTAGTCATCTAATGCTCAGGCCGGGATAGGGGAGCGGAAAGAATTCTGGAAGGTGTCAGACAGGGGCTATGTTGATGGTGCCATCCCTGCATGTGCCTGGTGGGAATGAAGAAAAACCCTGGAAAAACCTACTTCAGGATGGTAGGGATCGAACCCACAACCTCCGGAATGTTACGCCAACGCTCTATCACTGAGCTAGTGCAACTCTGTCTACACTCAAATCTAGAATATATATCCAGATACTGATCCCGATAAATGATTAAAATTGACTCTACTCTGTCAGACCATATGCACCTTGAATTACTTTAGGGACAGTATTTTTTTTTTTTTTTTTTTTTTTTTTT
>JAGDQP010002086.1:0-24700 GCA_022664845.1 Lepisma saccharinum
TTTCCCTTGTAATTGTATAACTATATATGCTCCCCTCTTCTTTGTATATATATAAAGAAGAGGGGAGAATATATAGTTATACAATTACAAGGGAAAAATGAAAATATAAGATACAAATAGTATAATACCTGAAGGGCTTATAATTACATACATGATTATTAAATTCGGAGTGTTTATGACACAATTATTACAGTGGTGTGTTGCTCATTAGGGTCCTGCATAACACTGTCATTAAAGCATTGTTATTGTCCTTCTGTTTATCTTCTTTGGATGTCGGAAGAGGGGTACTCTTCTCATTTCCTGTGGCTAGGTCAGTGACAGGATGTAGGCTGTGACGTCATCGTATTGTGATGTGAGTTTCTTGCAAGGATTCCATTATAGCTTATCGGAAGGTGTTGTTTGTCTGCCTTCCTAGTATGATGCTTAGGGAGCATGCGCAGATTCACAATCAGAGAACAAGAAAATTGGGTCATTCTCCTTTGGAAATAAAATTATAATGCATGAATATTCAATAAAACCATACAATATCAAAAAATAAAATAGACAAATAAAAAGTTTTAAGTGTTCACAATCAATCTCCGTATGGGATCAAAAAAAATATGCTTGAGAAAGTAAAAAACCTGTTTGCAGTGGCAAACCATTTTGATAATTGGGTTGACTGTGCACACTTTAAGTAAATTGACATCATTCTTCTAATAACAACAGAAATTTAAAATAACTCACTTTACTCTATTAACAACAGAATTGAATAATTATAAAAATATGATAATTAAATGTTATGTAAGTTTTTACTTTGAACACAGTAGTAATTTGACTTAAAAGTGAAAAATCTTCCTGTTTCACAGTAATAGTCTTTTTAGTACAAGCAGTTGGTTTGAATACAAATCATAGTTTGTAGGTAGATAGATCACTGAGAGCTCCTGTAATTTCATTGTTTCTAAGTTAGAAGTGTTTTATTGTTTTTCGTCGTGTTTATTTTCCTTATTCACGTTTATTGTTTAACATTACACGAATGTATAGCATGTGTCATATGAACCACCAGTTTTATGTTATTATTGGGTATTTGTTTCTATGCTATATTTAATGTTTGTTATAATTATTAGTTGACCACATTCTGGAAGTTTCGTAACTCATGTTTTTATGATGCTTACTTGTTCCCACTGTATATATTTAGTATCTTTCAATATCTTGGTTGCTGCTCGGTAACATTGGCTTTTATCATATTCGTCTATTTGCTGCTGTTTCTGTTATGCCTAGTTGAACTATGTGAAACGTTTCATTTTGTGATTATTTCTAGGTTTTCCTTATTTCTAAGTTTAGAATGCTTTTATTATGTCTACGTTGCTGACAGAAGACGAATTATTCAAATTGTTACATCACGAAGTCAGTGACGAGGATGCTCAGGCTAAACTTATATTTTGACGATACGCACAGTGATTTTGTATTTCTCTTACAAGGAACGTACCCGAATTGATACACTTAGATTTCAATGTAACTTTCACAGTTGATAGTTCTCAACGTGACAAGAAATAGGGCGAGATCCTACATTTCGCAATTGCTTCTAGAAGGAGATAGGTAATTGGTAAATTTTCTGATTTCCTTGTAAAATGTATTGTGTGATTCAAGTGCGGACCATATATTTTCAACAGATTTGACGCAACATGAACGTAATCACAACAAATGTAAATTAGACCAAGCACCGCATTTCTGATGTATGCTACTTTCTCCATCCGCCATCTTGGATTCAACTTATTTTTTTCAAATGGAAATAGGGACAAGTGGCATATCAAATACACCTGCAATTTTCAAAAAATGTCACTGGTGACATTAGTTTTACTGTATTTCTAATCGTTCTCAAATTATTGCGTATTACATTTTTTATTTGGTATGTATCGACCTATACGTATAATTCCATACAATTGTTACAGGTTATACAGAACATGAATGTATCCATACTCAATGTAATTAAGATCATCTATTGCATTTCTGACGCATGTTACATGCTCCGTCTGACATCTTGGACACGCCAACTAGGATTCTACATATTTTATTCAAGTAAGAATAGGGGCAAGGGACATCAAATTCACCTGCAATTTTCTCAGTAACTCACTGATATAATTTGTTTTACAGTATACTTAGTCAGTCACAAGTTAATTACAAAGAATGTAGTTTTTTATTCCATAGTGTAACAATGGGCGAAAATGACAAAATAAGATCATGCCGGTGATCGCCAGGTAAGGTAATCACTCCAGATACCCTGAAAGTCATCCTATTACACATAGTGCATTGCTGAAACGCATTAATAAGTTTAGGGATACAGAAGGTATGTGATAAAAATAAAAAAGCTGTGGCCCAAAATTGCAACTCATGCGGAAGCAGTACGTGTTGTTTTGACAACGCATGTTAAAAGCCAAACGAAGAGCACGCGACGTAAATTATGCAAATGTGGCCTCAGTCAAACCTACGTTATTCCTGTCCTCTACAAACGTAAATGGGCCCTGTACAAGCTGTAAATCTTACATGAATCAAGTGAGGATGATCTGCATCGGCGTCTTCAGTTTGGCGAGGGGGCCTCAAGCAACTTTGGAGTAATGAAACTTTTGCATTAAAGATCCTTTTTTAGTTATGAAGTCCCTTATTTACTGATGGAGAGGTCCAACGCAAATCCATATTTTTATCAACCAGGTAGAATGCAAGATATACTAAATATTCTGGTGTGTTGTTGAATATGGTATACTCGAGTAATTGGTGCAGTGTTTTTGATAATACTTTATCTCGTAATAGTTATCTCCGCACGCTGGAAGATTCAATCCTCTCACTTACCTTAAATAAAGACGGCGATTTCACTAAACTGCTCCAACAGAACGGAGCTCCCCCTCATTTCAATGTACCTGTTTGTGAATATCTACATCAACAATTATGTAGGTAACCAATGTCACGGAGTCACGACTCCCTCTCTGTTCTTTTATTACTATTAAAATGTCACCATGCGTTTTTGCTACTGACAAATATATCCTTATTTACATCAGTGACAGTGATTAGCGAAAAAAACAATGAAAGCTAACTAACCCATCTTCATTCACCCTCACCTATTCTGCATTACTGTGTGCTATGCCATAAACTTTTAAATACTGAAATGTGAATACCTTTATTACTTAATAAGATAAGTATAAGGGAATATTTACTCTAAAAATGTTTTTACCTGGACAGGAACCGAACACGAGGCATCAACTGCCTTGCCTTTCGAGCTGTTGCAGGCGTACGCTTGCGAAAGTGCATTGAACATTGACGCCCTGTGCGTGGAAATTACAGACAGGACGGTGGATGTAACTACACAAGGATTATGGAATTCAAAACGACATTTTTTAAATTAGCTTTTAATAACTTGAACCTGTTTAAATATGCTATAAACAAATTCCATCAGAGAGTTCCTGACAAAATTGCAGGTAAATTTGATGTCACTTGCCACTTTTCCTACTTGAGGAAAATACGTAGATTCCAAGATGGCGGACGGAAAACATGTAACATGCGCCAGAAATGCAATAGCTGATCTTATTTACATTGAGTATGGATACATTCATTTTCTGTATAACGTGTACCAATTATATGGAAATGATACGTATAGGTCGATACATATCAAATATAAAATGGAAGACGCAATAACTTGAGAACGGTTAGAAATACAGTAAAACTAATGTCACCAGTGACATTTCTGGAAAATTGCAGGTGTATTTCATGCAGGTGTACTCTCTCCTAGCTCCTTCTAGAGGCAATTACAATATGTACGATCTAACCCTTTCACGTTGAGAACTTAAGTTTCATTGAAATCTAAGCGTATTACTTCAGGTATGTTTTTGTTAGTCTTACAATGATTTTTTTTCTGAAGACGTGCATATCAGTAACGAAAACGCCTTCAGATACTATAAGCCGAAGCATCTAACCGCCACAAACTGCATTCCAAACGCTTGAGAATTGTGGAATGTAGATTTACGACATATAACTAAATTTACAGCTTCAGTACATACAGCACATACGTAAATGTATAAAATCACCTGTTTATGATAAGTTTATTAGTGTCTTTACTTATCTCGTCTTCAGTCAAATGAAAAAGAAAATACATATACGTAACACAAAAGAAAACTTGAATACGACCGCTTGAAACGTTTTATGTTATAAATTCGTTCACGTTGATATCGCCATGCATCCAAAGATTAATTTATTGGCTCCATTTGAAGGAAAGATCAGAATTTTGCACTTGAGAATTAGAAGTGCATAAGTCACAAATCCTTCTTCCAATAAATATAAAAATTGTTTACTTTCGTGTGCAAACTGTATGGGTACTCTACCTCATAGACTTACTTATTTAATTTACTAACACGTTTACAACATGCATCTATCAAGTACTATTTGATACACTTCCGAAAGCTGCATAAAACTGCACGTTTTAGTCAAAATTCGACTTAAAGTGCTTCTCTAACTTTCAGGTACAGAATTATTTTTCTGATACGCCTGAAATAAATTTTAGAGTCCTTTTAACTGTATTCTAACACTTCGACTAGCCTTGCATGTATATAACATACACAGATTGAGAGAAAATACCTGATTTCAAATCAGAAATCTCCATGTACCAGATTGCTAGAAATTTTGTGAAACTACAATCTGTCTTATATGGTAGCTTCACTATACGCAATTCTGAAAATAATTAGGTATTTCAGTTGAATTTTACTGTTTTCTTCCCCTTACTTCCTATAACAAAAATAATATGCTTCTGGCCACTATGATCCTTGTTTATAGTTTTCAAACTGTTAAATGCAGCTTTTACTTTAAGAACTGGCTAACGGAGTCTACAGCCTCAATAGAAGGAGACATAGACTTTAGAAATTTTTATTTATTACTCATGTTGTCTCAATGAAATAATATTAAGAAATAATAAATATCATATTCAGAAAGGTTTGATTAACTGTCTTGTTTATTGACACCTTTAGGTCCTAATGCAGAAAACGAAAGAAATTTCAGAGAATAGACATTGTAAATCATATAATGAGTGTCAGTTTCTTTCAGTGTTAATGAAAGTACATTTCATGTGTGGTCAGAAAATGAAGAGTACAGGCAACAATAAAAAGAACGATGACACGACACGTATTTTTGACTGCACTGAAATAAGTTACTTTTTACCATTACCATAATTAGTTTACTTGCTACACCATAATAATACTTGCAACTGGTATATGCATCTATACAGTAAGCTAATGGATTATATATAATTTCCTTTTGCGGATACACATGATTATTACATCAACTAACCAACATTTGGAAAGCAGGAAACCAACAAGCTTTTAGTGGAAATCGAATAATACTAAAAGCAGATACATTAAATCTAAAAACGAAGGATGGAGATAATTGATGTGTGATAAACTTTGCAATTATATGACACATAAAAGATTAGAATCATAAGAAAGCATTAGGCTTTAACTAAGTGCTAAGGCAAAAGGTGTTATATTGTTTATATCTGTCTCTTCCATAAATTTATTTGCTATAGAGGTAATTCAGACATTGGTAAAAGAACATAAAAATAACAACAACGTTTATTTCGAATTTTAATATTTGTTTGACGTGTATTGAGAATTATTTTAATGTTCCTTTAATATATTGTTGACATCGGTGCTTGAGTAATTAAAAAATACATTTAGTTAGATGCAACGAGTTATATTTTGCAATGCACAATAAACAGGACAATGTTCCTGATTGTACTGTGTATTACAGTACAGTTACGGCTCGTGACTCAAACAATACTTGAAATATATAATAATTCAAAGTTAGATAGAAATATAAACATAGAAATAAGCTGTCTCTGTTAGAGCCTTATATCCACTATTCCGTAGTCGAGAAATCACAATAGAAGCCAAGCTCAACATTTACAAGATGATGATCCGGTCCATCCTCACATATGCTGCCCCTGCATGGCAACATGCAGCATTGACTCACCATCTACAACTCCAAAGAGTTCAAAATCGCGCAGCTAGAATGATCACTGGACATAGTCGAGACACTCGGATCCTGCAACTATATGAAGACTTATCTCTACCCATGCTTACTGACGTCATCAAACTACAATGTCACTTTTTTTGGAATCGCATAATCCATTCTCCCAATCCATCCTTACATTCCATAGGCACAGCCAATCCCATTCGTCACATCCATCGTATGCCTCACCCCAGCTAACAGTCCCATCCACATTACAAATGACCTGTCTAAAATTCAGATAATAATACATTCATTTCATTACAACTTTTTATGGAAGGATAATTAACAACTTAGCCTCACTGACCACTTTTTAACATCTTAGCCTCGCAAAGACAACTTCCTTCCTCCCGACCTCGTCACTTAGGCTTATAATCAAATTTGACATTCATTGACTACATTAGGGATGCGACAGTTGCTCCCTAATCAATCACATGACCTTTCTCATCCCGTCATCCAACCATATTGAAGTCATTAGCATCAGCTCGATACTTCACTCATTAAAACGCCAATACTCTGACTGACTGACTAACTCTGTTAGAGTGAATTCACATCACACATGGCATTCTGATTACACTTGACAGTCCTTGCAGAGCGGTTCGCTGACAAAGTTTCCTTTGTATATAAACCTGTGGCTGACTGCACCAGGTCAAATTGACTCAGCTACAATTTGTGCTATATTTATGAGTAATTTATATATCAAATTTACAAGAATGATTTGTAAAAGTAGAAACACTTATTGATGGAGGAATACCTAAAATAATATAGCACTACGGCCCTTTGAAATAATTCAACTCCTTTCTTAAATGTAATCTGGGTACAATTGACCCAATCTTGGTACTCTTGTGGTCTTTTTAACTCTAACTCGTTTTTTTTTTAACTTTGTCTTGGCAAGTATCTGGAGGAAGTCTCGTCTCGGGGTATCATCTCTGGAAGATTTGAATTTAGGAGCATGCACAGTTAACACCATTTTCCCCCTGTCCTCTTTCACTGTTCACGGATTCTTTCTAGACGTTGGTGGTTCTAAGGAAAAGAACCCACTTGTACGTGAGCTTTTATTGAAACATAAGCAACGAGTTGCAGTGCTTTGCTTTCTCAAAAAAATACTTATGAGTAAAATAACTGGACTCTCATGAAGCTTCATTTCTGAATCCAAAGCTTATCCCTGTTCAGAGCTATGAGGCTCCCGCCCATGCGTAAATCTTCTAAAATGTTTGTTGAGCAATCTTGTAATTGTTAATGCCATATTTTGTCGTCTGTTGAAATAGATGTTTTATTAAATAGTGCATACAAAATTAGTTCCTGTTTGTTTCCAGTGACACGAACCATACGTTTTAAGTCAGAGGCATGCATGTTCAGAATGTTTATGATAGTTTTAATAATATGTGGTAGGTATTAAATGGTTTTCCTCAGCTGTCCTAATTCATGATAATTAAAGATCGCATACATTTTATCCATGCTCATATTGCTTCTAACGTAAACTATTCAGCGGTCCCTACACGATAAACTGTTGGTCTAATATTATTTTAAGGTTAACGTGTGGATTGGTTAAAGGTGAGTATTTGAAATTTGCGATTCAATACCCCATGATCCAGCCATTTATAAAATTTAGTCGTGTAAATCAAAGGTGCAGTTGCGTTTTGCCACTGTGTTTCAAATCAAACTACACGGGGCTAATTGAAATATTAGAAGTGTCGCATTCCTTGTATTGTCCAATTTAAGAAAATATAGTTTCAATTGTACATTTCTATTTTATAGGTGGTGTTAGCTTTTGTGCAAAAGACTTTGTCCTCCTTCTCAGCCACAGTGCGTTATTTTCAAGTGCTACTAACATTGTAAACGAGCTGATGGGACTTCTATAGACGGGATCTATAGCTTGGGGTAAAGTGCGCTCCCACCCACTGCGACCGAATAGTCAGCATGGATATTACCATATGCATAGGAATGGAATGAGCTAATTTCTCGGCTAATACGAGACCACATTGCGATGTTTTGGTGTTATTGTTCTTTTCCATATTCGTTTTAACGAATATAAAACACATTTAGAAAATTCTGGCAGTTTTTTGTCCATAGTTCATTTCTCAGAAAACACAGAAAGACTTGAACATGATAGGTCAAGTATTCGTTAATTGTTTTCTTCCTTCAGCATAACATCAGAATACATTGTTCACTTTCGGTTCTCATCTCTGTCAATAATACATTTACGTCAAAACGAACTTCAAAAACGTGTTTCTCGTTAAATTCTAGACCATACTTACATATTTCATTAGCCCCTTCTCATTTACGAAAGTCAAACGAGAATTAATATGGCCGATTTCAAACTGCTATTTTTATCTGTTATTTCAGCTCCTTCAAAGTATGCCAGGCTACGTGAACAATAATGGAAAATGTGTAACTGCTGAGAAGGTAAGCAAAGTGTTGAAGGAGATGTTACTAGATGAAGACGAATAAGAATTT
The DNA here is from genome assembly GCA_022664845.1 of Lepisma saccharinum. NCBI lineage: Eukaryota > Metazoa > Arthropoda > Insecta > Zygentoma > Lepismatidae > Lepisma > Lepisma saccharinum. Next base: position 8,479 of record JAGDQP010002086.1, read on the forward strand.
CATGTGTTGTTCTAAAATGGCATCATTAAAACATCATCATTAGTGGGGTCTATTACTGGCTATTACTGTTAAAACAAAACCAAATTATGGACACATTCACCACTGGGGTTTCAAAAGACCCCACGTACCCTTTTATGTTCGTAATAATATGTGCTGGTCTCAGGGTTAAAAGAGTGGATTTTTGTGTAAAAATCATCTGTTAAAATTTTGTCACATATCACCATTTTGCATCTGCCTATTCAATAGTACGTCATTTATCTATTGAGATTTGAATATGAGACCTTCTTTTCCATTTACACAATAACTTTTCCCCAACAAAAATGATCGTGCTAATCAGTAAACCAATAAGTAAAATACAAAATGGAGGTAAAAGATTTTCAAATGTTAACACAACATTTTCTTGAAGGTTTTTCTGTGCAGATCTGTAATAGTCCTTGTAATGTATAGCTTCTCTCAGCCATTTTATGCAGAGTCCTGATTCAAACATTCTTCTTACAAGTTCATTTATTCTACTCGTATAAGGAGAGCCCTTAGGAAGGGCAAACACCCCGATATTTGTTGAAACACTTTCTCTAACAATATGAATCAACGATTCACCTGTTCTTAGAACAAGAACATTGTAAGCGTAGTATTGAGCGATTTTGCCTTTACATATAAATGCTGCATCACCTACATTGGCAATTCGATTAAGCAAATACAAAGACTCCATTCCGTAAACAATTTTTAGTCTATTATATATTTTTGTTACGGCTAAGTTACTTATATATTTCATTATTAGTGCTTGGTCATCTGTGGTTCCAATAAATAGCTTAGAGTCTGCAACATCTTGTAAAGTGTTTAAGGTTGGCTCTTTCATTGGATATGTGAGTATTTTGATTATTTGACCTTGGTATATTGAGATAATTATCAGGCTAAATAACGTAAAATTAATGAACGAAAAACGACTTATATGACGTTTAGGCTGATCATTAACTGACACTTGCAAAAATATTTGCCAAGTGTCAATAATACTTCGCAGATATGTTAGCTTGCTGGACACTTTGTAACATATGGAAAATGTTATTATTGTTAAGAAAATAAGCGTCCAACACTCTACAGTTACTACTAGAACAAAACTCATCCACTGAGGATATAATTTGGGCTTGGGAACAGTTATTACTGCTGCGTCAAAACTTATAGGATTGGTGATATCTAATGTTTTATACAAATCTAGTGTCAGTAAGACAGCGTTACAGCTTATATCAGAACGCCGATATACAAGGTCACCTGTAACTCCACTCCACGAACCGTTGACTAATTTTGACCCTACATCATTTCTTGCACGTTCATATCTGAGTATGGGTGTAAAATTTAGTTTCTGAAAGAAGATTTGGAATGCGTTTCCTGCATATCCACTGTATGCAACACCTCCGTTCTGGTTCGTCACTAAAGTGCTGGATGTTACTACATATGCGTAAGATGTAATCAGAGGATATTGGTTCATATTTTCTAGTCTAGGGCGAAATGTTCTTTCATTAACTTTAGATAATGGAATTGGAACTAACGATATGTGATTCTGGCTTTTGTTGGAATGTTGCGAGAATGGACTGTACGAATACAAATTTGTTTCAAATACTGAAGTAATCTTATCGTTCTTCGATTTCTCGCGGCGAACAAAAATAACAAATATATGCAAAATTTTGTAGTTCCATCCACGAAGAAAAATCTTTTTAATGGATTCATCTCGAACATCTGGAGTAGTTATAAGGACAAAATATGTTGCAGTGTGGTACTGGAGCTGAAATTGTCTTGCAATTTCTAACATTTCACATGCTTCTTCGACGCTGTTTGACAATATCAAGAAACTGGTTACATATTCAAGTGATTGATGGTCGTTGGGAAGTAAATCAATTTCTTTCCTTAATTTTAAATCCGTTAGTAGCACAGGTATACTTGAGTTTGCGAGGAATTTTAAAACCTTCGTTTCAAGCGACGATAAAATGCTTTTGGCTGCCACATTTATAGTTCGCTCACGAAACAGAACCTTGGATGTAACTGAAAAAAGTTGTGTAGTAAGTTCCTCTTCAACAAGGAAATTTGGGGAACCTTGCATAATATGTCGAAATCCACTTACTCCTACTCTTAGAGTAAGGGATAATCCAATAAAGATCACAGTTCCGAAATGCATGATAGCACTTCAGATCAAATTTTCGTCCAATCCAAATACAGTCTAACCGTCACTAAAATGAAAAAGAATAACATATACGTAATTAACGATTATTGGATACTATTAAAAGATAGTAAAGTTGTAAGCTGTTACCTTGATATTCGTATTTACTAAAATTAGATAGGGGCAATAACCCCCAATTAGGAGAAGTAATCAAAAGGATTAATTCACATGTGTTACAAATAGACAAAGGACCACATGAAATTACAATACAATTTTATAATTCACGTGTAAATGGTGTTTAGAAACGATGCTTATAAATTTAATTGAAGATATGAAGAAGGTTACACATAAAATAATTTAACTCAATTTCAAAATATCAGCAACACAATTTACGAAGGCCAAATGGGGTTACTAAGGTCACAAAGCCTTATCATTTAATGATTAAGCATCTACCATTTAATATTTTAATTGCAAGGATGTAACTTGGGCTATATTAATAAATTTAAATATTGTATTGAATCTGAAAATTATTTTTTTAGTTATGCTCTATGTTTAGTAATTAATTCCATCTAAAATTTCGGAATCGCTTTTGAATATAACCTGGGACCTATATTTCCCCACTAAAATTGTCGATTTACTTTTAAGACCTATTACGTCGTTGATAAGAGTCATGTATAATTATTTTATTTTATTCATAATATACTCTATGAATGCAACCTTATTGAAGAATGTAACATGATTTAATAGATATAATGTATAGCAAATATATTTTGGAAAATCTTCTGTTAGGAGTCGCTCTAGAATAACATGTCAGTCTTAACCACATTTCAACAATTCGATTTTCATGTACAAGAAACTTATGTGGTAGTTTTATGCAAGAAAAATAACAAAAACGTAGATAATACATTCCATGAGGTCACTTAGGTTCCGACTTTAACATCTACGTAAGAATTTGCACTTGATCATCGGAAGGTTAAAACTATTTTCAAATCTTAAAAGTCAATGTCTATTAAGCAATAACTTACAATATCTAATTTATACCCTGAAAGAGTAACTCAACTACTGAGCGAAGTATGAAAACCGAGAGACTTTCCCAACAGAGAGAAAGGAAAAGATTTTGCAGGCTTCTAACCTCAATAAATTTTCACTTTAAGCTTTGAAGAATAATTAATATGGTTTCCACTATGTTCATAGCATCATACTGATGTTATATTGCGAATAACCCAGGAATACCAATATATTTGTTTATGAACATATCATATTTTGAATTTGGTTAAGTCAAATTAAAACTTACAAAACTACAACACGAAATTAATAATTTACATTAGTATTATAGGCGCATTAATTTATTGTTTCAGAATATCCCTTAACAACAAGGCTTTAAAAAGAACCAACACCTGAAATCCAATGCTATAAATTAAATTAAATTTAAAATTTTATTAAGGAAACGAATTAACTCTATGAAGATATGAACAATATACTCCCAAAGAGAATCAACAATTATCGTACTGGTCACTGAAATTAACAAAGATCTTTTCAAGTTTGTGAGTGTATTAGTCACAGAAATAAACTAGTCTCCAAACTCCTGCTTTCAATCAGATTCTCAAAGACCAGAATGTTTTCTCGTTAGTCCGATTTGAGTTAACAATTACAGTATTTAAAAAAATCAAGATGTGTATAATCATTTACAATTCCCTTGCATTTCCTTTGACCTGTCAGGGTAATTTCAAATTATACAGAATCGTTATTTATGAAATTCAAGAAAGAAAGGTCGATACAAAATTATAGATGTTCATTCTTAAAATTAAAATAATATAAATGCTTTTCGGAATTTTAAAATAAATTTATAAATAATAACTTTTGTACTTTGGATTTACAAAGTCTAACTAAGGAAAAAGTAGAACGAATGACCAATATTCATCTAATCATAATATGAAATCGTCTTTTGTGATTTTAGTTCGATGAATACTGTTTGAATATTATGCGCCTGGCTAGTGTTTAAAGCCAAAAAGTTCAAGTGATAATATTTTTTACAAGTAAGTGCATAGAAATATTTGTCAACTACAGTATTCACTCAAAACTATACCTAGCAACGAAATATTTGGTTGAAATCATGGCTTCATGTTTATAGTTTATACAATAGTATTTTGCTTACCAGAAACATTCAATCAAGACGCACGAAGTGCAGATGTACTTAAACTGGAGAGACCGCTTGAAATATAGTTTGTTAATAAGTCCTAGAGTTTATATACAGCAATAAAAACATATCATTTAATTTGATATGCGTCTACAACAAAACGTCTATTATTTGATTGTAATGGCTCATTGACAAATATATATGGTCCCATTAAACTAATGAATTTAGTTGTCACGTTATTTGTTCTACATAATAGTGTTTCCTTCGGCCTTAATAGCTTTTATTCTTTTAGGGATATACATAAAGTATTCGTTGAATGAAATATTCCTTTTCACGCACATCAAAATATATGTTTCTTCTTTATATAAGTAATCGACAAGCTTTTAGCATTATTTGTTGAGAAAGTAAACGGTAATAAATTATTGTATTAAATGTACAAAATTCCCTGGAATATATCACGAATGAGATAAATAAAAATAAGCAAAGTAGGAAATAGAATTAGTGAATAAGTATTCGTATCATGAGAGAACTCCACGTCGAAAAAAAACTAATATTCCTCAATGTCATAATCATTGTTAAATAAATAATCTGTTACGTATTTCTACGCGTTCATATGTGTTAACCAATGCAAATAATTCACTTGGCGTTTTATGCCTCTTAGATAATATAAAAACACGTTCCTTCAATTATTTTATTTTTAGCGAATCACTAGATAAAATACCCACCCGTTGGTGCGGGTTGAATAAAATATGTTGGCAAAAACACCAGCACCACCAATGCCTTAACTGCTGCTGCTGCTACTACTACTACTACCACCACCACCACTACTACTACTACTGCTACTAATACAACTTCTAATACTATTGCAAGATACTACTACAATGCTTTACAACATTAAATTTAAATATTTTGTTTACAATAATCCAAATTTAATTTAAACATTTATAAACTATTTATTTATTATAAATATTTTATAAATCCTTCAAACAATTTCTTTAAATTTACAAAATTTAAACTAATTATACAATCATAAATGTTATATTGATTTTCTACTATGTCCAAGAAATCTATAAGCTCTTAGCAACATGTAAGAATAACCAATAGTGATTCTATGTAAAACGATTTGTTGTACAAAGGTAGACTTGATTTAAAAGCTACAAAGAAAGAACAAAGGTATGTAATGTTCGAATTCTTCAACACTGCAAAAAAAAGGTATTGTTTAGATAATGACGAAACTATCCAAAAAAGAAACATTAGCTTCTAAGACTACAACTTTTCGGTTTCATGAATATTAATCATCTCGTATGTTTATTTATTTATTTGTGATTGCTCTTTTAACTTACACATGCAATTATTACATTGTTCTAAACAATTAAATTACGGTTTTTATTAATTAGTTCGCAAGACAGTCACTTTTTGTGAATAAAAATATGATAACTTTTCAGACGTATCCAGTATCTGATCATATGCGGAAAATCATTACAATCTGTTAAGCAGTTTTGTCTTGATGAGAGTATAAACGTACTTGCAATCATTTATATGTAGATATGTTACAATATAGACATTTCTTCTAAGTATTACCAAAACGACGGCATTAGAAGTCAGAGACCATGAGACTTCACAATATGGAAATGGTATTAAATGATTTATAGTTACCTTTTGCAATTAATAGTGGTGATTTTTGAAATGATGTCCTTAATCATTTCGAAGAGCGCGCACAAACACAAAGTGTATCAGGAAATCTCAGAGACGATTCCCACTGATCGTTCTAAAGTTAATCGCACTAAAGCTACAACGAGGAAAACCTTCCATAAAGAATATATGCGCAAATAGTCTCCCTTACTTCCTGAACAGGAATTATACTCGCTCCCGTGCGGAGACATGACAGTTCTAAGGCAAAGTAGGTGTCCAGGTTTCCACAGTAATGAACCAATATATAGTACAATCGAAGACCAAAAACACTCTGTCGCTGTAGTTTCTGGGATAGTGTCGTATAAGTCTGTTCTGTCTTGGGCAAGTGGTTGGGTTCAGCATCTTCTGCAGACTAGCGTGGTTAAATTCTCCCTTCAAATTCTTCCGTTTCACCAGACAAGAATAATGAGCACTTCTTTCAGTATCATATGTTCTCAAAGAGTAGTAGTTCCCAAGACAGGTAAGTAAGAGTTTATTGTCGATTTAGGTCAGAAAGACTTACAGTATACACCGTGTATGTCTAATAAAAATCTTGCCATCGTTTTGTCAGGAATCGGGCAGTAATTGTAATTTTTGACTGAGGAATAGTGTTGTACGTAACCAGTACATTTTCCAATTCAATAAAAGAGCACCAATAAAATAATTTTTAATGAAAAACACTACGGATATTCGTTGTATCGATTAAGTATTAATGGAGTTTTGACACAACAGTGTTATTGCAGCTCTTTGTCAGTTTTAAGTGCTCATTTATGTAGCAAGAGTAAAGATATGGTTTTTTGTTCGATGTATTACATGTGCCTAAGATGAATATCAATGAGATGAAAAACAATATTGACTTAGATTTTCAATTAACCATACAATCACAGGTCTTGTACTGTTATTACTATTGGTTCTCTACTATGTCCATTCAATCTATAAGCTCTCCACGTGGAAATAACCAATAGAGTTGATATGTAGAGTCATTAGTTGTACAAAGTAACACTTAGTTGAAAAGGTACAACAAAAGAACAAAGTATTTAGTGTTCCAGTTCATCAATATCACATAAAAGGTTTAGATAAGATAAAGATAAGATAAAATGAATTTTATGGTCGGCATTAAGGTTAGAGAAAGACGAAACTATTCAAAAAGCAACATTTGCGTCTAAGACTACAACTTCCTGTTTCATGAATATTATATATTGGGTGTTTAAAAATTGTAAATTTTGTTTATTTATTGTCTTATTTGCCATGTCGGCACGTAAGGCTACAAAGACCTTCTCTTCCACTCAACCATGTGCATAATCTATACAATCAATCAACTTAATACAATGGATAATAATTGAGCAAAATAAACGTAACTACACGTAACGTAACTACATAAACGAAAAAGGACAGAGACAAGCAAACACACAAACGCACACACGTACACACACACGTATACATGTTAACTTTTATAAAAGGCACAAACCTGTTTACCATTTTATAAGACTAATAATACACATTGACATACATCGTTACTAATAATAATAATAATACACAAAGAGAACTTATCAGCATTTTTAAAAAGATGTTTGCATTCACTCTTATTATTTCATTCTTTATTGTTTTAATTTGCTGTGTTTATTTCATTGTCGAGGTGCAAAGGCTAAGATTTCGATTGTAGCAGATCTGTAACCGATTTCTTAACTTTAGAAATTGATTGCAGTTATCGTATTTTGGACGGAAGATCATTCCAAGCTTAAATGGTGGAAGCCGTGAACGATTTGACGTAGAATATAGAACAGTGATGAGGAACAGAATAATTTGCTTTCTCTTGACCTGGTGTTGCGATCATGGTAGGAACTAAGCGACTGAAAGCGCTCCTACAAGTAAGAAGGTTGTTGGAGATGACGTATTTCGAAAATAAATGTTAATTTGTGTAAGTTGTGTCTTTAATTAAGTCTAGTGAGTGAGTGTAGAGACGAGAATGCTTTATTGAACATTGCATTGATGTGTGGTTTCCATTCTAGGTGCTCGTCAAGGATTACACCGAGGGTCTTGACTGTTGTAGGGTGGGGGTATAACAGTCTGGTTTAGACATACCGCTGAAAGATCATCCGTTTGTATGTACTGAGGTAGTTGGTTAGACTATACACGTATATATTTCGATTTACCTGGGATAATTAGTAATTCGTTTTTAGATGACCACCCACTGATTTTTTGAAAAGCCTCATTTAATTTGTTAAGGGTTCTAGATGTTCTGGGCGACATGATATGTATATTTGGAAATTGTCAGCGTACAAATGACGTTTACGATGTGAGAGTACAGGTGGAATATCAATTACATACACAAAAAATAAAAGAGGTCCCAGGACAATTCCTTGGGTATCCATGAGTTAGGTAGCACAGCGAGAAATTTTACATGCTATACTTACGAATTGTTTCCTATCGCACAAATCGGTTTTCACCCATCTAACGGCTCCCTGGCAGAATTTTTTTTTAAAAAATGAGAACATTTATGCAGTGAGATTTTGTGTTTAATTTCTGGGCCATTCTAGTAACTAATGACTTCAGTCCGTCTCAAGTCTGTTAGGTGTTATGTCTATAAAATCCACAAACATAAGTGCCTAAGCCGGCATTCAAACCCAGGACCTTCGAGGAGCTGGCTAGGTAGGCACTCTAACCGTACGACTACCAGGTCGGCTTAATTGGGCTTTTAAAATCACATTGTAATATTCCAGGAACGAATTGCTTATAGTACCAAGATAAAAATTAATTTTGACGATTTTTAGCAAACAAATGAAAGAGTTTCGAAGCTCGAGAACCCAAAGTTACGGATGCCATTACGAATGATGCTATATCCTGACACATAATGACATAAGCCGTTTCGACTTAAAATATAGCAATCAAATATTTGCCTAAAGTATGGGTTTGAGCAGAGATTATGATTTATGAATACGGCAGTCAGCACTTATGCTTGTCTATTATTTATCCTGTACGTCACACAACATAAAACTTTAGTCCAGAAGCCTTCAGCAACATAATTAAAAATCAATAATAGAAGCTATAATTTCAGGTGACCAAACTTCGAATTCCTGTACAGAAACTACCTAAAGTTGATTTTGTACTATGCTTGGAATTTTGGGTAAATAGTGATATTTATGAAGGTATTACTATTTTCCGCTAAAGAAAATGGTTACAATAATATCCACTGTAATTTACTTTAAAATAATCTAAAAAATTAAGTGTAACTATTTAGCATAAGAAATAAGGAATGTGATTGGAAATTCGCATTATCATTATGAAGAATTTGTAAAATAACGAAAAAAAAAATAAAGAGGTTAGCGTAATGGTACTGCATAACCGACACTGAAAATATCGTTTTAAATCATCTGAGTATCATTTGGAATTTCTTAAGAGTAAAAAAGCACACCTCTCATCTGGAAGTCTGGCAAGTAATTTACTAGTATTCAACGATAATGAGGAGATTCCAATTGGTTTGGAAGCCACTTTCAAATAATATATAAAAAGTCAGCAAAATAAGAGATAACAGACAACATATGTGGTTGAATAAACTCATGCGATTTGTTGAATATAACTAAGGGAAGCAGCCAAATAAATGTTTCGGACCTAAAACCTTCCTTCATATGTGTTGAAAGAGTGCTGAGAATGTAACCAGCCTTGTGTCTGCCTTATAAAATGTTTCTTACAGAGACACACCAAGGCAATGCTGTATCGTTTAGTGACTTTTCTTATTGGATGTGATTCAATATTCTGTTGCTACCTGTTTTTTCAATTTGAATTTTATTTAAGTTTCTTTGGTTAACTTTGGTTCAGGTCGGATGGATGATGATGGAAGAAATGGTTGAATGATAAATTGGAAGAAAAAGGAAGAACTCTGAGGAAGTGCCCCCAAAACCCACATGGCATGAGTCTGAAATCGGGATCTAACAGAGCACCCCAAGCACTAGAGGGGTGGTTATTGGTTCTTATTTGAGCATAGGATGTCGTTGGCCAACCAGAGAAGATAAAATAATATTATTTGCCTACACCCCTTTATGATTAACACAGAAGAAAAGTGGTAAGCATGGTTACTGTTACCTTGTTAATCTTAGCACCCGACGAGACAGGAAAGGCAGATCAAAGAAATGTTGACTACATTTGCAATTTTGAAATTATTTATAGCATTTTGCATATATCTTTGATGCTGGGATATTGTAGGGAAAAGGTTTGTGGGAAGGGGTTCGCCAGGGACTAATTTGAAGAATCTCTCTGGGTATTTGCCTGATTTGACAGAAAACATCCTGACGAAACGCGTGTTACGATGGTGAGTCACTAACAACAGTAAAATTAATTTATTGAAGGTATTATCATATGGAATACGTTTTGCTACATATTATGAACCTGAAATAACAATCTTCAATATGCTTCGTAAAGAGAAAGGAATATTCAAGATGATGTAAGATCATTAAGTAATTCATATCTAGCAACGGAACTAATATTGAGCACGACCTTATCGTACACAGTATTAGTCTGACAATCTGCAACGAAAAAAGAGGCAAGAATATAGATAAAGATTTTTATCAGCATTGATTATTAGGTTTGTCATAGTTGCAGTAAATATTAACATTTATGGCAACCCTGTTTAATAGAAATTACTGCAATACTGTAGTATCTGTGAGCTGGAAAGAGCTGCTGCATATCCTCAGAAACAAACCCTTTGTGCCAGAGCCAGAGGTTTGTTTAGTGACCTTCAAACGGAGAAAGAGTCCCCATAACTGTAGGTTTGAGGAATGTAAGTCAATACGGGGAAGCAATTTAACAATTCTGAGTATAATTTCAATGTAACTCATTTAATCCAATCAACGGGATTTAAAACCATGACATATGTTACAATATATCGAAATTTGAAGGGAATTAAATCGTAATCCTTTATTGATGACGCACTGAAAATTTCGTGGTGTCAAATTACATTTTAAAATTCCTTAGAGGACAAAGTGAGTTTCTTTATTTACTGAGTTTATTTTCCACGTACTTGATAAATATGCCCCTATGTGTACTACTCGGATGAAACCAGCACCATGGTTAACAGATTCTTCTTATCGCAAGTAGAGAAACAGTAGAAAAGAAGCCGTTTATGGTAGGTATCGTGTTTTGAGAGATAAAAGAATCAAACTATTCGAAACCCCAAAGTTAGGTATACGCGCACAACTTTTCACATCCAAACATCTACAAAATACATATAGCACAATATAAAGGTTCTATGAATAGGGACATTTAAACACCAACTCATCCTGACATTTGGTCACCAGATAATCTAAACAAAGAATTTGTGACACATAATTTTGCAATAAAGAGTAAGCCAGAGGAGGATATCCTGAAGGAAATAGCTTCAACAATGTTTGTAAACCTGCCACATGAAAAATTCTACCTCTAAACGGTGACGACGCAAGAGGTGACAAAGGCGATTAAGGAAATATAGTTCAATGCAACTGGAGTTGATAATACATCAATTGCATTAATAAATAAATAATAGCTGTCGTGACACCAATATTAACACACATTTACAATTTCTCATTACACACGGGGACCTATCCATCACTGTGGAAAAAGTCGCTAGTACACCCTATTCTCAAGAAAAGTAAAATAACAAAACCCGAGGAATGATGACTAATAAATATTATCCTAGAAATATCAAAGCTCTCGAAAAAATAGCCCATAAGCAACTTATTACTTATCTTGAAACTAATACAATTCTAATTAAATACTAATTCGACTTCCTGCAAAATAGAAGCACTATCACAAACGTAGCAAGGGTTAACGATGACAAAAGTTGCAAAGGACAGTAAGAAAATCACAGTGAAGACACTGTTAGACTACAGAAAGCTTTCAATTCTGTAAATTTAGATATACTTGTTTGTAAACTGCAGGAGTATAATTTAGCTTCAATCGCATGTGACTGGTTTAAATCATATTTGTATGGTAGAAAGCAGGTGGTAACAGTGACAAATGAAATTCCGAGTTTGGTAGATGTAAAGCTTGGGGGTTCCTCAAGGGTCAATTTCAGGTCCTATCTTGTATTGTCTATATACAAATGACATAAATATAATTATATCGCACTGCCAGTTCCATTTATGTGCTGCCGACTTACAGATCGATATACAGGGTGATCGGAATGACACATACGAGCTAATAGATAAAGGGAATAATTATCTAGCAGCAGTAGCCAAATGATGTCGTCAACATGACCTCCATCTAAATCGAGGGAAAACACGGTCAATAATTTTTAACAATACGAAACTATCGAACACAGATACACCTAAATTAAAATTACAAGGCGAGTCTTTAACCGTTAGTGAATATGTTAAAAACCTAGGAGTTAGTATTGGCAAAACATTGTCCTGGCGTTCTCCCGTTAAAAAAATATGTGAAGAAAAGTTTATTGCACGTCTTGAAACACATACACATTTACACACCTGAGTAAAATAGAAAATTGCTTGTTGAAACCTTAGTTATGCCCATTATTGATTACGGGGACGTTCTTCATAATGATATGCCAACTGCTTTCTCAGATCGACTACAGCGTTCACAAAATTCTTACATACGGTACGGTTGAGACCAGGAAATATGATCATGTAACACCACACAAAGTAACATTCAACTGGCGAGGCTTCAAAACAAGAAGAATGCTTCACAATGCCTATCAGATTCATAAGGCAGTAATGAAAACTAGTCCTTAATATCTATAAGATCTCTTTCGACACCCTTGTGATACACACAGTAGTAGATGATTTAATAACCTTTTAGTTATACCGGGACACAGAACATGCCAGTACAGCAAGGATTTTGTTGCTACTGGAACACGGTTGTGGAACTCGTTGCCTTCAGAGCTCACGAAAAAGCAATCAAGCGTAATATTTAAAAGAAAATACAGTAACATATTACTAGCAGAAATGAAATCCAGATATTTGTAATCTATCTTATCCATTTATAAGAGAGGTAGAAAGCATTTATATAACAGTAGCTCTCAATCATTCATATTGAATTCGATTAGATTGCCTCACACAATTGTGTGAAAAAATGAGTTCATTAATATAGCTGATAGAAATGGACCAATCTTTGTTGTTGTGTGTGTGCTTTAGAGGAATAAGATTTAGTTAGTGTTGGTGCGTATCCCAGTTGAAAGTGTATCGATGTATAATGATAATAGCTAGTAATCATGTTACTGGTAATGTATGTTACACAGCCTTAACTTTATCGGTCGAAATAAATAAATCAATAAAATACTGATGGAATTTTTTACAAATCTACCGAAGGAAAAGGAACACAGGTACAATCTCATTACTTTGACAAATGGACATCCCTCTTCGTTCTATATATTCTTCGATTGTTGACAAATGCATATTTCTTATAATATTTTTGTTATACCAGAAGTTAATTTTTATAACAAGAAAATTTGACAATGGTCTTACGTATGTCTATTGTAATAGTTCATACAATAGTATTCAAAGTGCCTAAGTTCTATTGTTAATGGTCTCGAAATTATGAAACCATTCAGTTTAGTTTATTAAGTTTTTGGCAGTCTATAGCTCGGAAACGAAGCATTCGTGTACCCTCGATATGTTTTCTTACTTTCATGTCAGGAATCGCGTTGTGTGGTTCTGTAGGTATTATGAGCAGAGTAATTTTGTCTTCCTGTTTCTACTTCCATAGACCGCATACTGTCTAAATCAGAAAACAATTAACAGATACTACCGTAGCCTTTTAGAGACTTCGGGACTCACTCATTGCCTCTGTTACAACGTATTAACTTTTAGACTAAAGTGTTTTGCGTATATGTGTGCGTGACACAGACACACACACACACACACACACACACAGATCGTTCAGAGAAAGTTTAGGAAGGACGTTTTTAGAATTAACTGTTAAAAATGAAATGTCAATATCTTTTCTTAATAGTAAAAAATCCTGGTGAGTTGTCTATAAAATATGGTAACTTCATACTCAGTTAAAGCATACAATTACCAGATGTACAGACAAGAAAACAAAAGGCTTAAACTGTTCAAAATTCCGAAACTACATTACATCAACTCAGTAAGGAATTCGCATTAGCTACGCACTAGATGGTGCGTTAAATGAAGATAGCTAGGGAAGAAAAAGATGTTAATACAGAATGTTTTAGTGCTCGTTTTTGGAGATCGTTTCAACAAAACGTTAACAATTACATTACAAAACCAGCAGGTTAAAGAAAATTAATATTTCCCAGCATGGGAAGACATTAATTAAAAATAATATTAAATGGTATGGAATACGAACGTTCGCCTACTTTTTTGTTTAGAGCATTGTAACACAACACTGACAAACAATCACAAGATAAATTATTTTCAAGATGACAGATAAGTACTGCTCCTTTGTACAAGTGAAGTATTGCTTTGCAAATTAACGTATGGTAAATTGTGTTTCCAAAGATAATGTAGAAAGGTAAACGACTCTGGGAAGTACAACAAAGGTATATGAAAAGTTATCCCTTTGCTTAAACTCAGAAATAATTCTCTGACATTATGAATAATTGTATTTGCAAGGCTGCACTTGAACTAAATACCAAACGGAAATCATCAAAAACCAAAGAACAACTAAGGTTTCATGACCGCATAGCATGAAGACATTTCAAGGTGGTTTTCTTACTTACTCCGTTCATCCTTCTTTTTTTTTTTTGGTTGATATACACGACCTAAAAACGTTAATTCAGTTTCTAGACTTTCATTACAACGTGAATAATGTTTCTTTCGAATATTTTAATTCGGTTTCGAGAAACGAGAAATGATATAAATGCGTTTTCTTCGTTACATCCTCAAAGTACGCGAGGCGAAGAAAATTACATTTTCTCAACCTTCAAATTTAAATCATTAGTGAGGCATCCTACATTCGTTAAGTTTTATATGTCGAAATAAATTCTTTATTTTTCAGAACTTACTGAGAAATTACCTCATAACATAAATAAAAGGAGCAAATACCTGAAGGACGTAAATAAATCAAAATAAAATGAACGTAAGGCAAGAGATACTATACCTTGCAAATATATGTGTATTTGAGGTCGAATCTATCTATCAGAATTTTTTTTTACAAAGTTAACCAGACTTTGGGCGCATTACGTAACAACCTTTAGATACCTTACAATGAAATAGTTACAGTTTCATTTTTTATTTAGATTTCGAAGAAAATATACCTATTGAGATCGGTACGATATGAAAAAGTGTATATTTATATATATATATATATATACAGATGCTTATCAGAATAATGGAAACACCTGTAGTTGGCAACACGTCAGATGTATGGGTTGGCAGTGGTGTCGTGGCGACCGCAGCGCCGGACTGCTGGTGGTGGTGTGTTAGGTCGGTCTCCATACTACGTCAGGCGTCGTGGAACAGGAGTGTGCAGTGGCTGCAGCAGACGGAGGTAGTGTAAAATGGGAGACCTCTCAGAGTTTCAAAGAGGGAAAATTGTTGGTGCGCGGTTATGTGGAGTGAGTGTGACGGCAGTGGCTAGTGTGTTAGGTGTGTCGCCAGGGACAGTGTCGAAGGTGATGACGGCCTACACAACACACGGGAAAACCACATCGGGGAAGCGGAACAGTGGGCGGAAGAAAAGCATCAGTGACAGGGCACGCCGGGTATTAAAGCGCATTGTCACGCGGAACCGTCGTGCCACTGCGGCGCAAGTGACGGAGGAACTCAATCAGCACCTCCCCCAACCTGTTTCGACCATCACAGTCCGCCGCGAATTACATGACATGAACTTACGGGGTCGTGTTGCACGGGCCAAACCTCTCATCAGGGACCAGAACGCTTTAGCACGCCGTAAATGGTGCCGCGACCATGCAACTTGGACCGTTGACGACTGGAAACGAGTGGTATGATCGGATGAGTCATATTCCAAACCACGGGCCGTGTTTATGTGTGGAGAACGCCCAAAGAAGCGTATGATCTGCAGTGTCTCCGCCCAACTGTGAAACATGGCGGCGGCACGGTGATGCTGTGGGCCGCAATATCATGGTTTTCATTGGGTCCTGTGGTCACACTTCGCGGACGCATCACTGCCAACGATTATGTCGCAATTTTAGGAGACCACTTGCATCCTATGGTCCGGATGTTGTTCCCGGACAATGACGCCATATTCCAGGATGATAATGCACCCATTCACACAGCTGGAGTTGTTGCAGCGTGGTTTGAGGAACATCGGGATGAAGTTCAACACCTCCCCTGGCCCGCCCAATCCCCAGATCT